>UCQR01105744.1:6509-31504 GCA_900474235.1 Cecidostiba semifascia | reverse complement strand
AAAATCCGAAAAGCGCATTTTTAACGCGTTCAACTTAGCGACGCTTACGTATACATACTCCCTAATAGCCTTTGTATTTCCCAAGTCTAACTGGATTGGCATTAGCTCTCGTTCTATATAACGATTTTCCATACGCACGCACACGTAACTAGCTCGCTCTCCATCAGCTGTAGCAGCTGCAGTGCGCTCTGCACATGCCCATTTTTAATCCGCGGCACACACAGGTATATAGCGGAGTAATAAGTATATATAAGCAGTACAAAAGTGAGCGCATTGTGTTCGCCGCTCGCTTTCTAACGAGGATTCGGTTAATTATGGATTTGCATAAAGCGCGCCGCGATCGTGTAATAGTCGCGTTACGCGCAGCTCGACCTGCAACGGGGGGAGATATTATACGACCACTCGCAAGAATTCGTTTTCCGCGCGCGCGCGCGAGTTACAGCTTTATGCTCCGCAGTTTATACGCCTCTCTTGAGAGAGAGAGAGAGGGAGTCATGTATATACGTCTTTATTTAGCGCGGAGATTGAAAATGTCTCATAAACGCTCGTTTCGCAAACGAAGATATTTCACGCGCGCGTATATATATATACATAAGTGCGCTTGTGGATGATTACATTTAAAATGATAATATAACGATTTGGCGTTTTTAGGGTTCTGCAGGCGGAACTCTAAGACAGCGTTTCTACCCGAGAGCTACTGCATCGGCCGCATAACGCTGCCACTGAGGGACTCTAGTGTGATATATATACGTACGATTTTAACTATATAAGATAAGACACGTAGTAGTCTAAAACGAAACCAAAGAGATCATGTGGAGGGGAGGAAGATGCGCGGCGATGTCTCTTTTGTAAAGTGCGCCAGACGCGAAACGTACTATTTTTCAGTACTTTCGGTTATTATAGAAAAAGAAAAGAAAAATAATAACGAGGAAAAAAAAAATGAAATATATACATATAGAGATGACGAGATGTCGAGTGAGAATAAAAATAAAACACGCTGCGGAGCGTCATCACGCTCGAGCGCTGATTTTTAGTCCTTGTTAACCGTTAAGCCATAGGTAAGGTTAATGATTATAAATATATACATATAAATACTATTATCGAATAGAAACAAAAAAAAAATATATATATACACGAAGTATCGAAAACAAAGATGAGGTATGTTAGTAATCATTTGCTCGCAGCTGTTCTTAATATTGTTGATATAGAGCCGAGAGCACTGCACACTGAGAGTTTTAACAATTGAATAAAAAGGCATCCCGACGACACTGTTGAAAATTCTTGTATACACTTTATTTCGTTGAACTCTTATACAAATTATATAATGAATTATGTCTATGTTAAACAAGACTTTCTAATAGGCGAAGGACAGACCTGTATTACAAGAGCATTTTTGAAAAATGTTTCGCGAATAATATATATGTCTGTGTGCGGCGTTAGAAAGTATATACGTTCGTTGGCTCATTTTTGGTTTGGAATACGCAATTCCGTTCAATTATTACACTATATTATATATTCTCGAATCCACGGTACTATGAGGGTAACAAATTAGCGAGTACGTTAAAAATAAGTTTTTGGATTGAAATATAAAATCGTATTATTTGTCGTACGATTATTTAGAGTGCGAATTCTGAGGCAGTTTACTAAAATTGTATATGTATATATAATGATATTGTAGTATGATTATTTGTATTGAAAAATTATCCTTGAAAATTTCGAAAAATCAAATGTGAATATGCACGTTGAACAACACTACAGGATGATTTTAAATAAAGTTTGCATTTAAATATGATTATACATTCCAACAATTACACTGAGAATCATTGTCGTATATAGGCAGGCTTGAATTGCATTAACATTTATATTAGTATATCCTACTACAGGGGACCAAATCAGTTTTAACTCTTCAATTTACAAATCACAAGAACAACATTGCAATGAATGAATGCACTGAAATTTCTTTATACCACTGGCTGATATTCGCTAGTTTAAAAAATTTATTATTACAATCATGATGACGGATATTCTCAGTGTAATGACTAAGAGAAACTCTACGTATTAACGCCTGTAACGAGGGAATTCAGTTTCTGTTTAATCTTTTTGGATGCAAGCGATGCTTTGCTATTAGATATGAACTTACTTGTCGCGCACGCAACGTCCCAGTTCGACGCTCGAAATCCATTTACGGATTCGATTGCCGGCTAATAAAACAACTCACAGACCAATCAAGACAGCCACGACATACGAGACGTATAGAGAGAGACACGCTATACTGCAATAACGAGCACCGAACTGACTGCCTAGTTTTTTAGTCCAAGAAGATCGCTTTTATAGTCACTTGCCATTAATCATTAACGCGAATCGTAAATTTTCTCTAATCACTTTATCGACGTGAGGTCACGCCTGTCCTGCAGATGATGCAAAAATATAGGACTTGTGCCGGACGTCCAAATTTTAGGTGGCCTTTTGCAAAACCTGCGCACGCATTGCAAATGCAGAATTGAACCGTTTACTTTCGTTTCTTTTTTTAGCGCGAGGCTTCAATTATTTTTCTAACGTTATATTGCACGCAGTAATTTGATCGAAGCGCTTTGCTTTTTAAGGCCTTTTTCAATGAAATTGCAATCTTTTGTGAGAATGAGATTTTGTAACAGTTTTTATTATCGAGTGCGATAATATGTATTTCTAAACCCAGTAGACGACTCGGTGTGACCGCGGTACCTTATATCCGACGAGACTATTCGAAAATCAAGTTTTTCGTAATTATTTTAAAAAATTGTTGTACTGTTTTAGCTTTACGAATTTGTGAATATTGTAAAATTTTACGAGGAAAGAAAATTACAAAACTATATACCAAATATATTAAATATTATTATAAGTAAAGATTCCAAGGGATATATAATTATTATATACATTAGATAACGTGTACATACTGTAATTTCTCGCATCTACACTCGATAAGTAGTGATTATACATAATTATTATGAAAAAAAAAGAAAGGCAATAAATAGTTGCCAAAGTAATTTCTCTATACACACATATGGAGATAAAACATTATACAAATTTCTATTACCAAAAATTGAATATGTAAACATTTTTTAGGTACTTTAAATATATATGACACGAATGGTAATACTGATGAAATCGATGATTGTAGAGTTAGAAATGAGAATCTTTCAGATATTTATATTCCACGAATGAAGCTATACTCTCGAAGAATAAAAGAACGAAAGCCATCGACGTTGTGTTCCAAACGTACAACAACATACATATATAACGTATGTTTTTGTAAACGTCTTGTAGTTCGAGTTCACGCGAGGCATTCTGTTATCAATACTGAATTTTAAGATCGTAACTAAATAACGTTAGCCTAAAACCGTAGACGTGAAAGAAGTAGAGAGAAAAATGATATAAATTGCCGTTTAGATACCGAGTGATTTGTGCTATATATGTTATAAGATGCATAGAAAAAGTATATTATAAACAGGATCAGCGCACTATAAACAGAAGAAACTATTCCTATATCGTATATATATAAATTATGAAAATAGTCGAACAGAAGAAAAATCAGAAAAAGAAAAGACATTGAACTCTCGAGTACGACGTATATTATTACCGCGTGAGATACACGAAACTCATTTATAATAGAAAGGATTAGAGTAGATAGGAATTCAATCTGAACGCGAAATGTTCTCTGTTGCGAATAAGTCACATTTATTGACGACATATAATGATATCCTAGACGATTAAATATTAACTGTTACCGTATGTGCCGTTGATTATATTGAAGGAACAAATACCAAAAAAAGAAAACAGAGGCGGGCACGGAAGTAGACACGAAATAAACAAAAAATAAAACGCGTAAAACGAATGTAAAGAGCAAAACAAACAAAGAGCAGCTCCATGTATTTAAACGGATATTCGGAATGTCGCGCCTTGATTTAAAATTTTAGAGGATGTCTCTGTTACCAACAAAAAAAAATGAGGCTGATAGAGACACACTCAATAAAAAAAAATTCGACGCTTTCTTTCTGAACTTTTTGATTTCACATTCATAGAGGATCTTAAGCGTGAAAAGAAGCAGTTATGCAGAAGTAACATAACTATAAAACTCGATCTGTCATGAATTTCGCGATGTAAATTTACATTCGGCTTCAGCCACCGAGAAGAAATGCGCGATCGAGCGTGCGCGAATTGATTTCCGAACAAACGATACTTTCGAATGAAAAAAAAAGATAAAAAATCAACAGTATACGTGTCGTCGTATCCATATACAGGACTTTTTTTTTCTCCAAACTCACCGAAGTAAAAAATAAATGTTTAGCGAATTGAAGATATTATACAGAGCCGAAAGGCATTGACACACACACAGAGATAATACAGTTCACGAATTTCTACATCGTCGTTTATGTTGTCATTTGCCTATTTATATATACATCTACACACGTATAGAGAGGCCATTCGAAGCGCATATAAAAGCCCATCGAAACAGCGCGTGTCTGGAGAAACTTTAACGACGTCGAAGCGTCAACAACGCGTCATCTCTCTCTCTCTCTCTCACTCTCTCTCTATCGGAAAAGTCGCGCCCGGCAACAATCAGTTGTGCCGCTTTTACCACGTTGATTGGCGCCTCGTCTATATACAAGAGCAAAGACGAGCAGCGAGCGACTTTTAACGAGGGCTGTCCCCGCATTGCAAACGCGATACATTTTTCTTCCGTCTGTCGGTCGAACGATGGCATTTGCAAGATGATGGAATGATGGGCACTTTTGTTATCTTATATGCATTACATTTACGTATAAGCCTAATGATGGAGCATTTTTTTTTCTGCGATTGAATTTGTAACTGATTGACTGATTTGAGTTCTTCGGGTTTCATGATGATATGCATATGAGTGATTTTGGTATATCGGAGCCGAGGAAGAAACTTTTAGCGTAATTTTAATCGATTGCAATTTTAATTCTCACACTTTATAATCTCTATAGGTACACCCTGGTTTTTATTGTCTATATGCAGTATATAGCACAGTGTGAATACGTCCTCGATCGGATATGTTTGTTTTGTTATATGTATACTACCTGTTATTCGTTTTTCCGTTATTATATACTTGTATTAATATTACGTAAGCTTCACTCGCTAAGTTATTATTAATATACTCGTTGTTGTTATTATTATTATTATTATTATACTTTAAAGGATCTATGCGCATGTTTAATTGTCATCGCCGCATGGCGGGCGCAATTTCTCCGTTAAATATATAAGCTCTCACGAACGACATCAGATTATAAGAATTAAGTTATAAGCGACAGTAATAGTTACATAATATTACTTTCAACAATCACTATGAAAAACGAAGAATAAGGACTTTTCGTAGACTGCTGTCATCATTTGTCCTTGTGAAAAATATCTAGTTAATAAAAAACGAGAAAAAAAAGAAGATTTAATTATGCGTAAATTCATTTTCATCACCTTCCGCAATTCCTCAGACTTCACACACTTTATATCAATTAATATAGGTTTAAACCCATCATCATACGAAACGAACTTTCCATAAGATTGATCGAAGCTCAGCGCTGCAGCGTGTAGATATATCAGCGGCAAAGTTTTAACGTAATAATAATGAATCTAACATACTTTTCAATTAAAACTGCAAGATAGGAACCCCGCCGTCGCCGCCGTTGCGTCCCCTATAACCCACTTTTTTCCTCCTTGTCATTCTGCTAAAACTTTCATATCGCTGATTTATCCGCAGAGAAACTCGGTGACCCGTTGCAAGAACCTACTCGTTCGCGCGATGAAACTCAAAGAGCCGGAGAAGTGCTGTGTGGACTGCAGTAGTACGTGTATGTGCCCCATTCGACTATACTATAAAGCTTTCCGAGATTACGGCCGAAAATTGTCAGTTTTTATTGCGGCCAATTTTCTAGAAAGTCCCACAGTATTAGTACGCCCCGCTCTGCGACAACGCATTTTAACATTTCACGCACAGGTCAGCTGCCATTATCAGCTGTGCGTTTTTGAAAAACAAAAAAAAAACGACATTAAGTCAGCGCGGCGCAGCGGCTGGAGTTATGAAATAACACACAATGACACGTTCGCTACTACTACTGGCACATCCGTTTCTGTTCCTTATATTCTCGAGCAGGAATTTTTCCCGCGCAATTTATAAACGAGACCGAAAAATAAAAGCTACAATGGCTTTTCGACAAGGAAATTCGCGTCTGTCCAATTATTATCCCGGCGTAACAATTTTTTTCTTAACGATCGCGTAACGCCGAAAGTCGGTATATACCGAGAATCAGAGTAAAAATTGAATGCATACAATTTTAATTTCATTACACCTTTATAATATATAATTTTATACACGGCGCCGAGAAAGAGTTCTGCAGTGCAAACAAGTTACAAAATAAGCAGAGAGACCTTTGCGCAATCGAACTCTGCGACGATTCTTTTATATACATATAGGTACATTCTATTTCACACAGCGTGACCCACCTCTTTCATATATATACGGTATTACATCAATTTTCGATTTTTCAAACTCCAGTACATAAGTATAATTAAGTAATCGCATTGACGTAATACACACACACACACACACACGCGCACGCGCAAACGCCGACGACAAAATAAAGCGTCGCCCGCATTAAGTATATGCCAAGCCTCTATATATCTCCGAAAAAAAACACGAGTATAGTCGAAGTCTCGTGTGTATTTATTTTTAAATGGCTTATTGGTTCAACGGCCCAAACCAATAGACACTTCCGATTTTCGATACACATCGCTCGCGTCAGCGGCTAAAAGAAAAACAAATCACTTTCACTCGTTCCAATAAAATTGCACCAGCTAGTATAGCAGCAGCACACACATATACGGGCGCCGAGAATAGCTACTCGCTCTGCTCTCTTTCTCCATTAGAGTAGACGAGAGCGCGTGCATCAGACACGTTTGTAAATGCCCTGCAGTATATAGGTATATATATGTATACCTACACGTCACGAGGAATTTCCCGAAAACAAATTGCAACAGGCCATTTCCACACGCGACTAGAACCCGAGTGCCCGATGATGACGAACCGCGTAAACGCGCGCGAGTCGACTGTATAATATTTGTATACTGCATCGCTATATATACAGTGTACGAGTATATCGTCGCGGGGTACCGTTATCATTTGAGAGAGTCGAGAGAGTCATTTGACGTAAAATATAAATAAGGAAGTTATACTCGCGCACAGGTGGCTCACGAGAGAGTGAGACATTAGAAAGAAATTTTTCGTTGTTTCGTAATGGAAAGTTGATGGATCACACCATCGTTTGATTTTCGCTTTAATATATGTGTGCGAGTACAACGTCGCGCGATAACGATCTTGGAGAGTAAATTTTCGCCCCGGCGAGTATACACAATTTATATATCTCAAATAAAGCAACGCATTCGCGCAATACCGTCTATTTACATCAACTCTGCAAAGCACGTAATAGGACATATACGAGCGCGAGTATATATGTGTGTATATCGCATCAAAAAGCGAGAGTCGTACGCGATTTCAACAACGTCACTCGATACACCCCAGCACAACAATGCATAATACGCGCGAGTCCCAGTTCCAGCAATCCACTATGCGTGTTTTATAGCGCAACGCTCCAATACACGAGGCGATCACATAAGTCCCCGCGTTATATTCACGCGCGAAGACGTCCCCTTTACCCGTCGCGTTTCGCATATAATATAGGTACACCTATATATCCCAATATATAACTTTCAACACATATACACACACATCACAAATCGGACCGATTCGAATGCTCGCGCGCGCAACGCGAGTCGATTCACGGAAAGAAGGAGGTGGAGAGTCAGGTGAAGCCTACTTTCTTTCGTATAGCGCTATGGGTGGGGAGTCAGAAGCAAGAAAGAGAGAAGGCCCAAGAGTCTGTCTGTCTCACTCTCTCTCTATCTCGAGGAGGTATACACAGACTGGCGGGCCCCCCTTGAGGAAAGAAAAGTCGCGGCGTTTGCCGTCGAACGGACATGCTAAACGGCCAGTGAGTCCCAGAACCGCGGAGGACCAGCAAGCCGATCATCTTCGAGAATAACGCGATTGGAGCACACGCGAGCTGAATCGCGGTGTGTCGGCTTTTTCCGGTGTTCTTTTTTTTTTTTAAATTTTGACTGAACAAGTTTCAAGAGGATATATAGCTTTGTGCACTGGAGCGGAGACCGGAGAGTGTGTGGTTATTTTTTTTTTAGTGTAGGAGTTGCAGATATTCTTGTACGGTGAGTTTTTGAAATTTTGAATTTTCGCGCCGTGTGACGCTTTTGGCTTGAGTTGTAGTGAGGAGAAGTCTATGCGCGCTCGAAAGGGAAGCAGTCAATAACTCGATTTTTAGAGAGTTTAATTTTTTAATAATAATAATTAAAAGAAAAAGAAATGGGTTATCCTTGAAATACATTTTTTTTATTACATTTAATAAATGGAACTTTTATGGCGTTAAATTTTATGAATTTACGGTAACTTAATGACCAACCTGTTTTTGTCGCTGAACGCGTAAAGCAAAATTCATCGCTAATTAAACAGCTTGGCCGGTGTAAAAAATCGGCTTAAAATTAAACGATAATCATTGTACACGAGAGCGGCGAGAAATATATAGGTTAATTATACCCAAACCAGAAAAGTTGTTAAACCTACTGCATTTCGACCGGACTAGCAAACTAACTCAATGGTAAGATTAGCATACCTATTTTCTCTCGCATTCTTAATCAATCAATCGGCTCGAATTATATCGTTAATATAACAAGCAACGCATCTTATCAATCTCAATCGAAAGTGAAATCAACATTTATCCCGTCGCTCTCAGCTTTTGTTTTTCAATCTCACTCGGAGATCTCGCAAAAAAAGGAGTAGGCAAGAGTAACTCGCTCGATTTTCGGTGCAAAGCGTGGGCAGCCGCTCAGAACCGCGTGTCTAGTTGAAAAATTCAAATGCGCGCGCGCGCGCACACATCTCGTCCAGCCGCGAAGATTCAGAAAGCGTGAAGCGCCGCCGCCGTCTCCGATTATTTTTATTCCGTGAAACTACTCCGCGTGTAGGTATATAACACAGCAGCAGTAGCAGTAGACACACCGTCGCGGCTAAACTAGGATAACGATCGTGATGGAAACCATCGGGCGACTCGACGAGTACATAGTAGGTCAACCGATTTCGGCCGATCGCGCGTATGTTATATAGCTATATAACAGTCATATACCGGCGGACCGATATCGTATATATGATGTGCGTTCGATCGTTAATCATATTATATACAGATGGACAATATACGAGAGAGGATGAAGTGGTGACTCGTCGTAGACGGGAAAAGCCGGAAGCGTATAGAACACTACGCGCTATACTGCATCACCGATGTAGGTTGCTTGCAGTAGCAGCAGGAGCTCGTTACACTTTGCGCTACAGGCCATCACATGCGCCGCGCGGCGTCTGGCTTTCGTTGCTCGCGAGATATTGTGCGTTTCTATTTTTCGTTCGTTTGTTTATTGCGATCTGGGTTTATGGGTGTAAAGTCGCCGAGAGAGCGCACTCGCGCGCGCATCACAAACTCTCGAATGGACGATGGACACAATGTAAACCTGCAGAGCTGCGGTTTCGCGATTGATTGCGCCGGCCGCCAGAGTTGAAATTTCGCGCCGATAGAATATCTTCAGGTGGTGTATATATTATAATGGCGAACAGGCGAGAAAGAACAAGAAAGTTTATGGTGATTAGCGCTGCTGTGGAGTAATTGCCAGCTGTATGTATGTGTGTGCGTGGAATAATTGAGAATGCTATTCATCATTTGGGTATAGGTATATAATATATATTGAATGACGGGCTGTTCGCCGCGGGAAACCGGGTTACACCTTTTGGAACGAGCGCGTGATATTTTATTTTCAGAGTGCCCGTCGTGTGCGCAGGTAAAATTACGATCATTTAGGAAAATCATGATGCGAAAGTTGTAATTAAAAAAAGTTGACTAACACCTGATGTTAATTGTACAAAGGCTTTTCAAAATTTCGCAACCAAATCACTTAATCGGCAATCATGTACCACAAAATAATGCCTGGCTCGCGAAATCTGGAAAAAATTAATACATCACTCCTATATTACAGCCTCGAGGCGAAAGCACCGCCCGTAAAAGTGCAATTCCGCTGCGGCATATATCCAAGACGCGCCGTGAATACGCTATAAATACGACGTGATACGTGACACACACCTTCTAATACCTCCCGTTTACAGCATCGCGAGCTCGTCTCTTTACGGGCCAGAAGGTTCGCGTTTGGGTCAGAGGCTCCCAGTCGTAAAAGCTGCCTGCTGCAGCAGAGCGTCGTAAAAATCTTCGAGGCGTGCTTTGCAACGCGGAAAAGGAGGGGCCAAATTGAAGACTACAGGCCACGATCATCGTCGTCGAGCTATGATCTTTTCGCAGAACACGGCTGCATCACGGTCAATATAACGCGCGCACTTGTCCGTGATGCGATTTAAGACCGAGAGAAGATGCAGCCTCGTAAAGGGCACTGCGATATTTATTTGTGCAGCTATAACGATTTATCGTATCGAATATAATGGAAATTACGGTTTGGACGAAGAAATCGCGATTGCGTTTCAATTCCATTTTTTTTACAGTAAGTTCGTGAGTAGGGAGCTGTTCAAAATGCATGATGTCTTTGATTCGATGTACATATATGCAGAGAATTTCATAGCTAGAAATTAATTCCGAATTGCATTGTGAGCCAATTATGCTATAAAGCAGAGGAAAACCGTATAAATTTTTGGGATGCGGTGCGCTGGGTGGAACACAATAGGCAAACTCCGCGTACTTATACGCACATGCCGCAGGCTTCGTCGGAATAAATGGGGGTATATGATGCTGCGGATCGGAACAACGGAGAGAAAGTGCTTCGACCTAGTTGTTAATTAATGAATTCAATTTTTTTGTTCAATTAATTTCTCGAATTAGGAAAATGAATTGATTTTGTTTTCCTTCGAAACAATGCCGCGATTAGCATAAATTAAGGAAAATCTCGGCTGCGCGAGCGCGCGCTTTACTTTCTATTGTTGTATAGAGCAATACGCCGGAGAGGTATTTCTGTAACGTTGCAGCAGTTGCGTTATGACGCGAAATTCCGATAGCGCGTGTATACTCGAAATTCGAGAAGCGACGTGTAGCTTGTCATTCAAATTGGAATAATCTGAACAAAAGGTAATCATTAGCTTACAATAAATGAGGAAGTTTATTGTTCGCCTGTGCATCTGAAAGATAATATCATATTCGTTAAAAACAGCGAGTATGGGTAATTATGGAAGACGCGTATAAATCATCGCTTTATTATAATTTCAATTAATCATTTATAATTACTATACAGAATACAAAAAAAAATAGGTCACTATTGTAACCTACACGAATATAATAATACTTACTTCAACATTAAATATTTTCTCGAACAAATTTGCCACATCTCTCGTCCACCTCCTCAATTTACACAAGCTCTCGACTGCGATTTCCTCCCTCAAGTATATAATACACATTGCTTCAAAACTCTCCCACTCTCATCACCTCGAGACTAAATTCGATTTGCCTCCAAGTCACACGCTAAACCTCTCGACTGCACCGCGCAAACATCATCCCCTGTATAAATGAAAACGAAAAAAAAAAATTCAAAAAGGCAGCTGCAATCGCTTCCGCTTGGCAAAACTCGGCCGCCGTGTTCTCGTTCATATAACTCGGCGGAGAAAAATAGCCGGGATAAGTGTATAAAACGAGCGCGGTTTCTCTTTTCCACTCAACGTAGTAGTACGGCAGACTATATCTGCACCGAGCGCACCGCCGATACATCAGTAGTAGTGTATGTACAGCCGAAGCGCGGCGGCGTCAGAGTAGCGCCTAATCATTTCTCGCTGGCTCATAATCTTTATTGTTGGGCCGCAATTACATCACACACGCGCGAACAAAAGAAGCGCCGGTCGGAAGTTACACGGTGCGTGTATGTACGCTGGCGAGCGAATTCATTGTAGAGATCGCGAGAGCGCGCATTATGAAAGTGCGTTTAATATTAATCAGGGACGAAGTGATGAGTATGTACATCATCAGGGAGAGATTCTTGTTGGCTTTTTGTTTCTTGCCGATTTTCTATACCAGTCGAGATATGTCGAAATAGAGACGATAAAAATTCTGCGCATATAATATATAAAGCGACTGCTTTTACTGTATATTCGAACGACGATTTACTAAATTATATTATTAAGTAATTGGATTATCGAGCAAAGTGTTATACGTCACGCCGTAAATTCGAGAGTTTCGCAAGGCACCGGCACAATACAACTTCCAAGTAAGCCGCAGTTATGAAAAGTATTCACAACTTTGTGATTTTCGAGCCGAGAGCGAGAAACTCCAAAAGTTGTTCGGAATATACAAAAGGTATATAACAACTCGCTCGCCTAAACTTCCGCGAAAACAAATTATAATCCCAGCGCAAAGAAAGCTGCATATCGCGCTTCTAGCCTCGCGGCGTATTTTCCATCGTGGAACATGATTAACCGAAGAGAATTCGCCATCGCAGCTGAATTCCTGCAGAAACGATTCGAATAATGCAAAATTAAGCTCTCCCGTGACTATATATTTCCACGAAGAAACTTTCATCGGACACTCGCGCTGCGAAGTGTCTCATATATAAACCGAACTAGAGAGTGAAAAGAAAAACGCGCGCGTCTAAGAAAAATCCGTTTCAGCTTAAGCTCTCGAGCTAA
This sequence comes from Cecidostiba semifascia, assembly GCA_900474235.1. Classification (NCBI taxonomy): domain Eukaryota; kingdom Metazoa; phylum Arthropoda; class Insecta; order Hymenoptera; family Pteromalidae; genus Cecidostiba; species Cecidostiba semifascia. Next base: position 18,732 of record UCQR01105744.1, on the reverse strand, counting down.
TGAGCCATGGAATAAAGTTCCGATGTTAATTAAACGGAAATGAGGCTCTTAATGGAGAGCAAGTAGCCGCGCAACTTGCGCGCGAGAGCTTTTCCAAACTATAGAAGAGAAAGGAAATTAGAGGTCGTCCGCTGCGGGAGCGCGAAATGTATATATATATAATACAACTGGTGCGCGACGTTTGTGTTAAGGGACTACCACACGCTTAATACGCCTGTGGGAATCGCTTTTATCAACGTACAAGAACCGCAGTCTGCTGTGGGATTACGATAATCGCTGCCCTTGCTCTGAAAGCCGGAGAACTTATTTATTCTTGGCGCTGAAAAGGATAATGCGATAAGTACTCGCTTTGAGCTTGTAAACGTGATTTTCGCACGGTTACTTTCCACCTTGCTTTAGACCTATGTTTTGATAATATTAGCGCACGATGCTTTCGCGTATAAGATGCAGCAGCTTTAAAGAGAAAAAAAAGATGTTACAGCCTCGAGTATATGTAAATTTTAGGGCGCTCGACTTTGCCTTTCAGCGCATGTCACCTTAACGAAATTATACCCCCCACACTTTGACAATTTGAGCTTGAAGTAGAAATTCAAGCCCTCTTGCTGCAGAGAAATTGCGTAACTCGTTTTGCAAATTCCAGCCGAGAGCGCGCTCTTTCCCGGTACGGACTCCCAATATTGGCATCACCATATAAATGCTGCATTTTACATCGCGCGTGGATTATGTGCATCACGGTAATTCTCAAATCCTTGTACAGCGCAATTTGAATGTGCAGAATGAGCTTTCGAGTGGCAGTTAAAATCTTGAAAACTTTAACGGTTCTCCGTACATGTAAAAGTAAATAATACATAATAATTTTGTCGATATCAAAGAATCGGCAATCAACTTTCACGGTGACCGAGACAAAAACTAAAAAAAAAAATTAATTTCTATGTATGCAACCTTTTTATTATCATTAAGATAATACTTACACGCTATCACGCCGTAAAAATGATTGCGGTAGCGAAAATTTTATTACCCCGTGTGCGGCATTCGGGCAATTGTATATTTTTTCCACTGCCTAATCACACTCATAAATATAATCCTCCCGTATTTATTACCCGCGGGCGATATATATTCAGTCACTACTCGACACTTTTATTTTCTCTCCGTTTATTTTTTCCCCTCATTTCATGCCGACTTTTCTCATCAAAGTATATATTATACATGTACCGGGAAAAAATATAAAACAATGCGCGGCGAGAGTCTTTGCAGCGATGCCTATTATAAAAAAATTGCAAAAGCTGCGCTAGTTATAATGGAAAAAGCAACGCACAGACGTATATATACGCGTGAGCCGCGTGATGAAAGCTTTGTTCGGACGCGGAAGTTAATTTTCAGGGATTTTTCGCGATGTTGAATATTTCCATGCTCCCTCTCTCTCTCTCTCTCTCTCTCTCTCTCTCTGCAACGGAGGATATTTATTTAAAACTCGTTATAAAAAATATACTTTGGTGAAAATTTGAAGTAATTTTTCGCAGCTTCAAAAGCTTTAATCATCGCACCGACGTTATCAAGTTTCGCGTAGTCACACACACACACAACTTTCTGCAGTATATATTAGTAGCCAAAACACCTCCCTAAAGTTTTCCCAAAACTCGTAAGCCACAACCGGGGTCACGACCTCTCTATACATTCACTCTTCTCTCTCTTGGCAATACAGCCTGCTCTTCTCAGGGAGAACCTTCCGAAAATCCAACGGATTAAAACCTTAATCCTCGCGCGTCCGTATACGCGTACACTCATTTCTGCACACGACGCGCGCGCGCGCGCGCGAAATTATTCCGGACTTTTAATTAGCGACCAGTATAGCAGCAGCAGCAGCAGCGGATTTTATCGCGAGTCCGTTAATTAAACAGTTTCCAATATAGCGGAGAGCGAGGACGAAGCGGCCCTTTCGCAGTTTTCAATATCCGAGTCCTATATACATCTCTCGTCGTCGGAGGGGAAGTTGCGGTTATTCCTTCGTATTTACTTTCGCGGCGGTGGATAGAGCTATATATACGTGACTCGTTCTTCATTTCTTCTTCCGCGGCATATCCCGATATTATAACAGCTCGAGTTTCTCTACTGGGTATATTTTCTGCGAGACTTGTTTTATATACGAGCGCTGAATTCTGCGCTTGTCTTATTCCTGGAAAATTGGGTTTTTTGGCGAATATAATATATGGCTCATGAATTTTCTGCTCGTATATTTTTCAAATGATATGGGACGAATAAATGCGGTATGTGTAATAACGGCATAACTTATGAATCTCTCGAATGAATTAATGTAATGCTGTACGATATACAGCGCACTCGTTAATTTCAGCGCATCCTTTCAGCTTTTATTAATCCGTATATTTTACGCAAATCCATGTATTCATGGTCATAATTAATCGCGAATAATTTAAACACGCGCCAGCTATCGATTTACATCAAATCTTTCAATCCCGTGAATATAGTAGTTTTCGATTCAGGGTGTGTAAATTGCGACTTTGAAAATATGTAAAATGCGTAAAGTTGCACTCATTCATCTCGCGTGAAACATCGTTATTATCCCAAAAATTGTAACACGCCTATATTTAAAAAAAAAACAGGCGAACAAGAATAATTGCTTCGTCTGCGCAGCGATGGAATTTCTCTGAAATTGCGCGTGCGCTCGCAGAATTTACATCAAACGAGTAGTGGCTGGATACATCGTGATGTCGAACGAAATCGAAAACGGCTCGCCGCGTCTCGCTTATATATAGAAAAGAGCCGAAAAAAAAGAAACCACAGCCGGTGAAAATGTAACGGGCAAAAAAAAACGAAACTGATGTCGCGTGCAGCGGTTTTCTTTGCTGTATGTACTCTTCTTGCTCGTCTGCGCGCGCTCATTAAGAAATACAAGTATAAGAAGAGAAGTCTTTCTCTATACTGCATCAGCGCACAGCTGAGCGTGTATACTATACATATATACACGTATACAGTAGGCTGTGTATAGTTGAGAAAACTGCACAAAGTGGAGTACGAACCGTTACGCTTTAGAAAAGCCGATGTGGAGCAGTTTGTGGTTTGTATAAAAAAGCATGTATAGATGAAACTGAATTGTATCGAAGGGTTTGTGTACATCACTTTCGAATTTTCGCGAATGCCGTGTGTATGCCGGTGAAAAATTACTGGCATCAACATCAGCGTCGATAATTAACGCGCGCTTTTCAGCGAGTGCGTGAACAAATAAAAAGGTAGAACATTGAAATTTCTCGACGAACTTTTTTTCGAACCAGCGTGGTGCTTGCACTACTGATGCATTCAATCAAGGCTGCATTGCGATGTATAGTGTATACGGTGAATATTGGAAATTTCGTTAGAGAGTTTTTAGCCGGTATTCCGTATACGCTTTTTCCTCTCGAGGAATGCAAATAATTCCGTTATGTATATAGGCTAATGCTAGTTCCAATAAAGCAGCTGTAGTCCAAAATTAATAAATAAAAACTATATAATATACATTGAATGTAATATATATGTGACACGAGGATAAGCATATAACTCTCAAAGCTCGAGCGAATCGTATATTATATTCAAGCGATCGGGGCGTGTGCCCCATCTCCGGGGTGAAATTACATGTCGCCTAACTGACGCGGACAGCCCGCGCGTACCTATATAATTTACGAGGAAAGCATCGCTCTCGACTGAATTGCTCATGCAAAAAGTGCGCCTCCAACGACGCGTTAGAAAGTATAAGCACAATCAATCAAATTAATGCGAATTAATCTAACGACTCTTTAATGCGGACACCTCTCATCGATATACAATAATAGCTCTATTTTTCCCTCATCTGTAAATGCGTACCAATTAAAAAGTATTAACAATAAACTGCACGCAAGTATTAGATGTCCCTTTCATTGCACTTACTACTTTGGCGTTGATATATTGTATATGTTTAACGATCGAAAACACTCGTGTGCGCGAGCTCGCAAACATCAAAACAAGAATGTCCTCTGGCTGTCCCCGATTCCGAAATTGATCCATCAAACTCGTGGCCTGCTCTCTCGCGCATTTGTGCTCGCGCGCGCACGTGTATTTATTAGCTGATGCTGCGCGCCTGACGATGTGTAACGGAAAGTCCGGCTCAAAAGCTAATCGGTATAGTATACATATATAAGTCGTCGGGGAAATTACAAAGCGAGATATGATGGCGGGGAATTTAGCGGCTGTAAATTCAAATTAATGCAATGTGTGTGGTCGAATTATCGATAATGAGTTGGTGATGGTAGACTGCGCTTTCTTTCGAATTAGTGCGCGGTATATAGAGTTTTATGAGAAAACTATGCTGCATTGTTCTTATAAACTCTGTATCTCTCTTTGATAATTTTGATAATGATTCTAGCATTCAAAATGAATAATTTTTAATCAAAATCCTTGTCTTGAATTGTGCATATTCAATTAAAATTCGAAACTCTTGAGCCCGACTGTCGATGACAAAACAGAGCCAGAGAGTAGTAGTAGTCCTCGTGTTTGCGAACAATCGCGCCTCGTGAACAAAGCATCCTGACTACTATGTACATATACGTGCCCACTCTCGCACTTCGATCGCGCTAATCGCATCGTTTACGCAAACACACACACACACACACATACATACATACATATGGCCCATCATTCGTCATTTGTCAGCCTCGAAAACGTGAAAGCCTGGCAGCGCACACCGTAATAGCATATATGACGACATTAAGGGCGCTCACTTCGCCGTCGTATATCTGATGTAACACTTTCTGGTATGAGACTCGCAGAGAGTTTGTACGTTTGTATATTATAAAGAGAGATACGTTAAACGCGTTCATCAGATAATACAACGCACACGCGAGTAATTAAAAGTGCATTCACGTCGTCGCGCGCGAGATGAATCTCTCGTGGAGTTTGCGGTATTTTTATACTGGGATATATTTTTGGAACGATCGTTACTTGTAAAAGCGCATGACATAAAAGGATAGTCTGCAGTCGGAGTTGTACTAATATTGACGTAAAAAGCAAAAAGAAAACGAAATTGACTTTCAGATTTTTTATTACTCAATTATAAAGTTCGTTAATCACACAGGCTTAAATTATTACAAGCGAAGCAAATTTCCAGCGAATATTAGCCAAAATCCTTTGCGTCCACGAGAGTTTTATGCCGTGTTCAAACTCGCTGCAGTAAAATATACGAGTAATAGTTCTGCACGTACGTAGCAAAATTATCCCCTACAGTTATAGTTATACACGTACGATTTTAGAAACTCCCTTACACCAGAGAGTGAGCATTATTAATTCTCACAGCTGTGCAAACTTTGTGCGCAAATCCATTCAGTCGCCGAATGTAACACATACATACATCAGGAGACGAGAAGATAATAAGTATAATCTCTCGCTTTCGCTGCAAAACGACTGCACCCGTGCCTGCGGCGCGACAGCTTTTTCCCTCTTTCTTTCTCTCGAAAAATCGGCAACAATTACTACGTCTCGGCGATTTTCGAGTATGAATAATATATATATAGTCTCTCGTACACTCGGAGGTACAATGTCGACCAACAGCTGGTGTCGCTTTCCCGTGCGGAATGACGACGCGCTCGCTTACACGGCTCCTTATTAATATCGCGTCACGTGTAGGTATACCCGCCATACATACGTGTTATATAGTAGGTCAGCCGGAACTGTCTCGCGACTTTTCGAAATTCGCCGTATGATCGAGCTGTCCGGAAGAAAAATGCTGTATATGTATATAAACGTTGCGTGCGAGGATTTCACTTGCTCTCCGGCACACAGATCTCTGGTTGAATTGATTGAATTTTGCGAGATTGTTCTTTTTTTCTTTTTCTTTCGAGAGAGCCATTTTTCATTGAAATCCATATAATTTCTCGTGGTTTTGTAATCTTGAATCTAAAGAAAGGAGCTGTATAATACGCGCTCGAACGTGACTTTCGTGTCTATATATCAAGCACAAGGACGCCGATGCGCTTTGCTATACAATTGTTGTTTGTATTTCTCGCACGCGATAGGAAATTAATTGCTCGCTTCGATTTCTATTCCGCAGATCGTTGAAAGTTAAAAGACATCAATCGTTAAAATATACGATTGCGAGTATAATTATACGATAAATCAAACCGATTAATAATTCGAATCGTGTATCATTATCGCACAGCCGTCGATATATATAACAACAAATAATGAACAATTACACTCGACGATCATATAATTGCTTTATGATTATTGAACGAGCCAATATACACGAATATATAATTGCGGCTCGTCAAAGAGTTAAACGATTCATAAATTCATAAGCGCCGCTACTGCGAGAATGATTATTATACGCAGTAAAACATGCAGTTCTCATAATATGCAACTACGCGAGAATCCTCGTAAGAATGCCGCTCGTTAACGCCTCGTTAATAACGAACAATTTTCGGCGCGTACGTACGTCTTTCAAAAGCTTTGTCAAAAAAAAAAAGAGAAAAAAAATATTCGGCAGACCTGCACAGCGTTAGAACAGTAGAGATAAAGAGAGTCTGCCAAGCGCGTCTTAATCGCTCTTTGTATTATTACTACTGTCCCAGTCCAATTATGTCAGCCAGAGAGCATATACAACGCAACGCGCTTATAATATACCATAGTGTACTACTACTGCCAGTGTTTCCTCTCTCTCTCACTCGGCTACTATGAGAACACTGTACTCGTGTTGAATTGCGCAACTTTGCTGCAGCTAACGGCCGTAAATAAGCGCCGAAAGAGTAGGTGTATATAATGGAGCCCAAAGAGCTGAAGATCGTTTCCCGCTTGCTGCGAAATGTGCGTATTACACTATATTTCTGATGGCGAAGAGATGAAAAATCGGACGTGTGCGCAATCGGTTAGAATCAGACGCGTATATATAGTATAGTATAGAGCAAGGAGGAAGAGGAAAGTGTAATATATAAGAATTGGATTTTTTCGCTGCTGCACCGGAGATGATGTGCAGTGCGTCTCTGCATCAGGAGAAGAAAAGAGCTGTGCGACGGCACCTTATATTCTGCTTGAAATATTGGGGGGAAAGTAGGCCAAGAAGCTCCGCGAGAGCGAGTAAAATGAAGAGCGAGAGAGAGAGAGAGAGAGGAAGGAAGGAAGGAAGGAAACAGAAGCTAGTGTACGATGTGGATCTGTATTTATATACCTATGTATACCTCGGCGACGAGCCCCTGTCGGGAACATACAAATGACGAGAGAAAAAAAAACGTTGACGTGCGTCTCTCTATATGTGTATATAGGCTTAGAAAACGATTTCGACGTTTGCATACGAAATGCCTCGATGCACGGAAAATTAGCTGGCTCCCGCGACGACGAGGTGTGAGCTGCGTTTTTGCCACACACGGAGTTTTTTATACATTACTATATATCGGAGACGCCGAGATAAGAGTGCATTATAGGAAACTCGTTTGCTTCCGCGAATGTAGAATACTTACTTTCCGTTTTCATCGCGATCGCTGTAATCTAGAGGAATAGTACCGAGCTTCATTAATATTTTTTACTTATATGATGATGGTGATGCTGAAAGGATAACGGCGTACCTGATTCATCTTTTGAGAATATATATCCGCACTTTTCGAGCGAAAAGAGGGAATGTGCTGCACGTGCGCGCACTTTAGATAGAAAAGTATTAGGTATAGTATATAGCCATACGAGTTTGCAGAAAATTGCCTTAAAGCACGAAAGTTGGATAAAACCAGAAATGACTCAGTCGGCTGATCGTTCAATCTCGCTCTGCAGCTATGTATATATACTGTAAAACTAGTTCGATTACGTATACGCACTGGCTTCATTACACACTACACACATACACGCAGGATCAAGTTTCTCTTTTTCAGAAAGTATATAAACCAAATTGCGGAAACGCGTTATATTCTCTCGCCGCGCGCGTGTGGCGGGAAAATTCAAAGTATCGTTTAATATATTTCAAACTACTTTTCAGCCGTTTAACACCTACTCTCTACACTATATAACGACTGAGTTATATTGAGAAAGATTTTTTTTCTTCCTACTCGTAAACGCTGCTTCTATCTACTTCTATATGTGTACTGTATACAGTCCAGAAAATTAAACACAACAATAACGCCATTGTTGCGAGCGCGAAAAAAAAACCTTTCCTTTTTCTTTCCACGCGCGCGCGCTTCGCTATCTATCCGATGCATCGAGGATTTACGAGGCTACTGCATCGTGCATATTATAGCGAGAGAGAAAAAAAAATGACTTCGCTGAAATTCCTTCGAAGAGAGTGAAAACGCGCGAGTTCGGTCTTTCTTTCTTTTTATCTCTGCTCGCTCTTCCCGTCTACTATACTCATTTGCACTTCCGCTCCGACGCGGAATCGATGCAGGCTATATATATGTGTGTATATATACTAACGCGAGCTTTTCATTTCGCGCGCCGACGGACTTTCAATTTAATTACGGCTAACGAAGATACATTAATTTCTTCGAGCGAAATTCGCCTATATATTACATCGTTACAGTTAATTAGTCTAATGGACTTTCCGAGTGCTGATCTATAAGTGATGCTGTTGTTGTTGTTTGTTGTTGTATAAAAAAGAAAACGTCACCGCCCAATCTCACCCTATATCCACAAACGTCTCGATTCGATTCCGAGTGACGTAAACGAGCGCGACTTTCCTCGACTGCTTCTCACGCTGAACTATACTCTCACATACACCTATAACGTATATCCGTCGATATACTTTCTCGCTCGCGATTAAAGACGGATTTGTCTACGCGCACATACACTATAATATTTACTACCGAATCACGCCTGCATTATTTCGCATCAAAGTAGGCTAACTCGCGGAAAACGACGGAATGAGATCGACGTGCGGCGGCGGCGTCGACGCAGTAATTGTTTTGCTCTCGCCCGATCTTTACGCTCCATTATATCCGAGACACTGCGCAGCTGCAGCCGCAGCGCGTGTGAAATGACGCGGGACTTTGATCGATTTCAGCGATCAGCCTCGTTTGTCTCGATTAGAGAAGGCGGATAAAGCGAGAAAGAGAGAGAGAGAGAGAGAGAGAGAGAGAGAGTGCGCGTGACAAACATGATTTATTAATGAGGCGGCCTAGTTAGAGGCCGGACTTTTTTTGTATGTACGCTTATACTCAGTTGCGTCTGAGTTGAATCAGTAATATTTAGACTCGTCGGTAGCACTACTTTTTATAATAATAGGGGATGAAAGTTTATTAATAGTATGTATTTCTAAGCTCGTGGTGCTTCAACGAGGTAGATCCAAGAGTATTTAACAGATTCGACGCCGGGTTTCCAATTTGCCTCGAGAGCTGAAAATAAATTGTACAAATATGTTTGTTGTGTACGCGAACGAATTTCCGGACTCCGTATACACCGACGCAATAAATCTGAAAAAAAAATCAATTCAAAGTACTACAGCAAACATTCGTTACGGCAAATAATCCGTAGAACATCCAAAAAAAGAGAGAGAGAGCTCTGGAGGGAAATCCACGACATGTCTCATGTCCGCTCAAAAATAAGCCCAGTATGATAACATCGCGTATATCAGGAGTGATAAAGCCGAGCCATTCCCGCGGCTCTCGGGACACATGCATTCGCCAAAATTGCTGCAATTTCGGCCACTCCACCTACTTCCTCACCATTGCGGCATAAACGAAATTCGTGTATACGAAATTAGTCGGCTCGTCAGACTAATTTCGGCTAATGCCTTGGCCGCAACGCTCGCTTGCTGTCATGTGAATTATATAACACACCGTCGAAATCAGAGAGCAAAGAAACTTACGCTGTAGCGACGTTTTATTAATTTCCATCCCAAATGACTTAATACACACGTCTGCGCAAGAATATACACGCGTCATACCTGCGCCTCGTTTCACAAGACGAGATTATGGTCTTATAGAGTTAAACCCTTTTAATGGGCAATCCTTTATTATCAAAGTGCTCAATTTGACATTCACGTTATTCTCAAGTGAGATTTACCCTGAGACGCGAGTATACCGATGAGAGCACACAACAAACAGCTACGTTCCAATTTCCAGTCTCATCACAAAATGACACTATATACACACCTTTTAAGAGCTTTTCTCATTGCTCCACACAGTACACAGTCGAAAACTCCAAGCGTCGTGACGGAATGTTTTTCTCGCGCAAATATAGTACCATATACATATACCTATACTGGTTTTGTAGCAATTTGGCTGGAACCGTACTCGCAAACCCCTAGCTCGAGTAGGACTTACGCGCGAGCATTTCCTTATGCAAATCCAGAGATCTCTCAGCCCAAGCGGTAAGCATCTACCCACCGAGTTTTCGAAAACACGAGAGAGAGAGAGAGAGCTCGCCGACATGTGCGGATGTAGGTTCTACTCGGCTTTGTTTTCGTGAAAACGAAGGTTGTCGGACTCGGTGTATACATACGTAGAGAAATTCAAGCTCTTTTGGATTTTTCAAGCGTTATTTGACTGACTCGTGGAACGGTTTTGAGCTTGTCGGAAGCGTTTCGGTTTGATTGCTCTTTAGAAAAGGATACTATATTCGCTTTTAACGCAATTGGATAGCCGCCGCGGCGAGTGTGTATACCGCCGCATTTACTTTTATATACTTGCGCTTTTAGAGCGTCGATATTATTACTTTGTAAACTGATCACGTTTTAGCCGCGGAGATACTTTGAAACTACTTCTTACACTTCTTTATTTTACAACCTCGAATTGTTTGAAAGACTGCGTTTTTCTTTTCGAGGATCTGAATCAGATTCTCTTTTCCTCGCGTCTTTCGCGACCGATGAAGAAAAATGATGAGTCTGTTTTGATTGCGGTTCGAGAGAGTATAATGTAGGGTCCATAGTGTGTTATTACATAAGAAAAGCTTTCCTTCGAGCTGAGCAGCCTTGCTAATCACGGATAATCGCTTATGGATTTGGAAATATAATAGCTGGGACTGAATCATGCCTACCAGGATTGGAAATAGCAGTGTATAATCTGTGGGAGTCGTTATACCTACACTTTTTTTTTCTTCAAACAATAAAAAAAAAAATCTCGACGTATCATTATAATCACACCGATAATAACTCTGCGGAGCGAATGTTGCAGAAATCGATCTTTTTGAACATAAGACTATACTGTGTAGGTACACAAAGGCAATGAAAACGAGACGTTTATATTGCGAGAAAATTGTAACAAGAAAATACCGGTGCGTTTTGCGGTTACGCAAGCACAACAAGCTTCTTCTTAAAGGATAAAATCGTGTATACAATGATATACGATATAATATTTTTTTTTTCATTGCACAACCGTTACCACTTATACTCCAGATCTGATTATCCATTTCTCTTCATACACTCAACGCGCGGGACACCGCACATAATCCTCTCTCTACGTAACAAAACAATACAAGTCCCATTTAATTCCCGCAAACGCATTCGTGTCATAATTCTCTCGGCAAAGTCGCGCGTAAAACTATCTCTTTCACGAGAGCCCGCGCAGTAGTAGGTAACACTCACCCTAATCATCAATTACATTTTTACACCCGCATAGCATAATATAATCTACCAAGAGTTACATTCTTATTATCACGAGAATAATAATATACTTCCAAGACACTGCGCGCACCACCGTATTATCTCCACTCCAAAAACTTTTACGTCTCTATTCGCTCGCCGTGGTCTCGTCGACATAAACAGGACATTGTAAAACCGAGACCGCGACGGGCTTATTTCCTCTCCTCTGATGCATTATGCAATCGGGTGTCCGCGAATTCCTTCGCAAAGTGCCGAAAAAAAAGCAATAGTAGAGTCGACTCTGATGTATATATACGTATATAATTCGGAATGTAAGTATACGACTCGCGCATACCAATCGCGCTTGGAAGCAGTGGACGCAAACAGTCGTCCTTGCGATTATTTTATCCTTTCGCGCTCGGCTTGCTACAGAGGAAAATTATCATCACGGGCGTTAGTTACGCATCCGTTAACTCGAGCGCGCGGTGTCTGTATATACATATAGAAGTGTGTGTGTTTAGAGATCGTCTGGATTTCTCTTTGGCAAAGGGTTAGTGGCTGAGGAACGGACCAGAGCAGTTTTTTTTTTTTCGCTGAAAGCATATTTCGCAGCAGCAATTACTTTGCCCCTCTCGTACAAATACACGTCGTTGCAGGCAAAAATAAAAGATGAATTTCTCTTTCTGTTGTATAAGCGTTATTTTTCAC
>UCQR01105742.1:0-10226 GCA_900474235.1 Cecidostiba semifascia | reverse complement strand
GGGGACAAACTGAGCGAGCGGCTTTGTCACCGTTTTGTATGCAAATAGCGCGCGTAACACTGCACGCGAGAAAGTGTGTCTTTGCTCTCGTACATATACGGAAAGTGAAAAAAAGACGCGAGGAATATGAGGGCTTTTTTTCATTTATATACCATATATACATCGATCGTTGGCGGGTTGTGTATACTATATACATGTACATGTGTCGAGGGTTGTGTGTCCGAAAGGTTTACGTAACGGTTTCCTTTCATTTCCGAGTGGGATTTTTATTTCGCGAGGTGTTACATTCGCATCCGTGCCGGGAAAACTGATTTATTGTCCGACGGGTTATATAGAGTATACGTGTGGAGTCGTCTACTTTTTCTTTTGAAGGAAGTGGAGAAGAATTAATCGATGTTCTTCGTTTGAGATCTTATTCAGTGATTGTTTTGTGGAATATATAATATAGACGGAGAAGAAAAAAGATCAACCATATAGTAGCCGTATAAGACAAAAAAGTTTTGGCTAACGACGATAGGTGGCGTATATATAGGCGCTTTCCTGTTTCTCACATTAGAATCTGCGCGCAGAATATACATATAGGAGTGTGCCACCTATATGTCAAAACTGCTTTTTCGAGCTTACCGCGATTGAGCCTCTCATGCTATAACTGCAATCGAGTCTACTTTTAAAAGGGTCTGGCGCCTAGACTTTATATTACAAATTTCGAATAATAAATTTGACGACGGCTAGTGCTTTGAGATGCTAAGTTCAGCAATTATACTTTTTGCTTATCAGCAAATATGGCCTTTCTGCCAAAATCAATCACGACAAATTCCAGCCCTGCAAATGAGAAATGTAAAGCAAGAGTCATCGAAGATCGCCGTTTATCGTATACCTATATACTGACCGCGATACAGCTCATTATGACGCGTTATATAAAAGTATATAACACACCTTACAGCCGCGCGCGAAAGAGAGAAAGAAGCATCGAACAGCCGCACGGGCTTTCACACGACTTCCGAGATCCGCGCGGCGAAGATTTTCCTCGTTGTGTATGTGTGTGCGAGCTCGGCGAACGGAAAAAAACCTGCCGCTATTTTTAGTTACCGGAAATTTTCGTTTAGAGAAAAGTTACAGTTGTTGTTGTTGTTGCTGTCGGAAACTGGAAAGATTTTTATCTGTCTTTTTAGATTTTAAAATTTTCGTCAAACTCGACTAACCATCTTTTCCTTTGATCGAACGAACTAAAACAAAAAATGTCCTACTCCAATGACGTCAATTCACCCGCGCGCTCCACATTCGAATTTATACACTTCCTCAATCCCTTACATATCTCTCGCGTTAAAAAGATAGAGAGAAAAAAAGGAAATGAATATACCTCTGCTTTTCACGACGATATATAATATAGAACCTGTACACTACATATAGGCCCTACATATATATTGTGTGTAAAGTACAATATAACGGCGTGTCTCAGTCTCGATGCGCAGCGTCGAAAAAGTAGGTGATCCTGGGGCTGTGCTCTCGACGCGCAGACGATTTTACGAGCTGCGCGAGAATTTACCGCTATGCGCGCCGCCGCCGCCGCCGCGCTATACGAACCGGTGAAAGTGACTCTCCCACGCCGTGACATCCTATTAGTTGCGGAGAATTGGATGTATTTTCTGCGCGCGTTTATTACCGGCGCTCATCACATCAGATCTTTCTTTATATACATTATAAGTATATATACACACTCTGTGTTGGTATATATGTTTGGATTGATTTAATTGATTGATTGATACACGCGAGTAAAACAGTTCGGATCCAGTCTGATTACGTCGAAAGAGAATAGAAAGTGCTTTGCGCGAGTTCACCAGCCGACATTTCCGACTAATGTCGCGTTAACGCCGGTAGCTATACGCCGCTCTTTCCCTTTTTTTCTCTCTTTCTCTCTCTCGAGCTCCTTAACCTTTTTCGGAGCTGCAGATTGATTTATAGCGGAGAAAAAGTCGGCTGGATTTTTCTCGTTATGCATCCTTTTTGTTTTCTTCAATTTTTCTAATGCGCAACAATTCAAGTCTATATATACATAAGCTTGATATATACGAGCGCATAATTATCTCGCACAGAGGTTTTCCTTTTTTTTTCTTCTTCTTCTCGCGAGAAATTATAATTTCCGCTCTGACCTTTCACAGAGAGAAAGAGAGAGAGACTTGCTATTATATTTCCGTGCGCGAGAAGAAAGAAAGAGAAATTTTTCGACTAGCTCCTAAATGACTAGTCGAGTTTCATTGTTTCGAAAGTGCTCGGCGGGCATCTTTAATTATACAGATTATTCAATTGTGAAGAGCTCGAAAATTGACAACTCGCCGTTACTCTCTTTCCTGAATAACCCTATCAAATAATACACCGAGTTATAAATCGACATCATCATCATCACCTCCCCCGTGACGTAACTAGATCACCAGAAATTTTGCATAAAAAAAAACAAAAAAAAAGAAACAGTAGTAACGGCAGTTACGGCAAGACACACGCAACTGCAGCAGCGGTGAATTCGCGATGATGGAAAAAGAGAAAGGACACAAGGAGTAGCTATATATACAACGCTTGAGTCTCTCTCTCTCTCTCTCTCTCTCTCTCTCTCTCTCTCCTTTTTCCTCAGCAGCAGCAGCAGCAGCAATGGAGTGAGAGTCACAGAGTAGCGCGAGTGAACCGAGGGGACGTTGAACTTTCGCAGTGAAAGTTTCTATTATACCACTGGCCTTACCTTACTTTTCCTGGCCGCGGCGGCGCGCGAGTTGGTTGTGTCATAAGGCCCCCACGACGCGACCGGTTCGCCAGAGACGAGCGCAAGCAAGCAGTTTCTATATTAGTGATGTCGGTATATAATTATAGTCTATACTTTGCTCTCTGGGTTAACTGTGTGTGTATATATACATAGCGGATTTTCGGGGGATCGATGAGTTGGCGTTTTTTTTTCCTTTTTTTTTTTTGTTAGATCACATTACTTCTCGCAGCCGCGGTGAACATGAAAATATAGTATAACGCGCGAAGGTTTCCCTCCGCGCTGTAGAGAGACGCTGTAAATAATAAAAGCGATATTACTAGCAGTGTAACATTGAAGGAGATGTTTAATTAATTTTAGTCATAACTTGGAGCTTTTATCGTCGTCATTATTATTATATTGTAACCGGCGATAATAACGTGTGTGTACGACACGGTTTATTGAGGTTGGCGGAATAAAATCAAGTGTGTATGGTGCATCAGCACGGTGATATCAGTATATACACATACGTATACTGCATATCGCATTGACTTCGAAATGACGCCTGCACGTCTGAATCATCGATTTAATTATTATAATCCTCTTATATATACATCCAACGATTATTTTTTTTTCTCTCACTCGATCTCTCTCCTAATATACATAGCTTAGCATAACGATTAATTTACTCTCCCAATTTACACACACACATGCACCGAGCGACAAAGTAGTATATAAAAAAATATCGCGAATCACTAATTACCGGCTCTCCTTACATAACCGCGTATAAATATCTTAAATCTCGCGCAACGAAAGGAGAAAAAAAATAGGAAGAAAAATCCCCAACAACCCTCTCTGCGATCCACACCTGCAGGCTCCGCGATATAGAACCGCGAGTCAGTTGGCAATTGCGATTTGCAATTAGCGAAGCGTGCAATTGTGAAATCGCGCTCGCGCGCGTTCGCGGTGTTATTGACCCGAAGGCCGAACGCGATCATGATCTCCCTGTGTGTATTATAAGTGCACGGCTGCAATATATACATGTATGTATGTAATATCGAGGAGTCATTAGCCTTTGAATATTGCACTTCGCGCGAGACACATATATATATATACACACATGCGGAGAGACGAGGCGCTTGAGTAACTGGTGTATAGAAATGTTCTTGAGATTTGCTAATAGCTGCTCGTCGGCTTTGTCTCCAAGACGAGTATATATAGTAGTTGTTGCAGAGTTTGATTCAATTTCTATATAGTGCAGTATATATACGTGTGTGTGTACGTATATATACTATACAATGTGGAAATAATAAGGAAATCATTAAGAGCGCAATTATACATATGCTTCTCTCTCTCTCTCGAAGGTTCTCTCTTTTTTACATATTATATCCCTGTATGTGTATATTAGAAAACCAGAAATCGTACCTAAGTGTCGGCCGTGTAGCACACTCATCTTGGCGCACATCATATGTCAGGGAGGAGCTTTCGATTGATAATAATTCCAGCTCCTTCCTATGAAGAACCAAAGACTCTATCCTCAAAGTTCCTTATTATCGTCCTCCATATCACACAGACACACACACTTTTCCGGGATACGGCCCTCTTTCTCTTCCACCAAATATTATGATATCACAAAATCCACCAAGACATATCGTCAGAGTCTCCCTCCCTCCCTCTCTCTCACCACATGACACACTCGTATTTTACCACTATATGCATATAATTCCTCGCACTAGCCCATCATGACTATCGAAATTCAAATTGAAACAAAAAAAAAAAAACTGTACAAAGTTGGAGTACCGTTCGCGGAGGAGGCTCGACGCGGAGTGAGAGTGGCGTTGGTTTTTCGGCTTCGGGCCCCGGGCCAGTTCTCTCTCTCTCTCTCTCGCACAGAGGCGAGAGTGGCGGCACCACTGACCTCGATATACGGCCCCCGTCAATGCCAAAAAGCCGCTCGGCGGGACACACGCACACACGCGGAACTTTCACTCTTCTTTCTTCTTCTTCTTCTTCTTCTTCAGCGAGCCTCTTCCTCTTCGTTTCCTTTCTCACACTGTATTATACTTTCCTTCTTTTTTTCTCTTTCTCTACATTATGTATTACAGTTTTCGATTGTTACTGGCAGTGCGTGTGTGTGTGCAAGTATCACGAGCGAGTGTACGACTGCCTTATCTGCCGATAAACGCTGCTCCAGTTATTCCCTCTCCTATACGTGAGCCTCGAAGAGAGGGGAAGAAAGAAGAAGAAACAATCGGTAAACAAGACAGCCGTGAATCACACCCGAATTTTCCCGGGAACCTTGAATCTTGGGCGAATTACACAGTAGTAGGCAGATACAGAGACAGTATGGGCCGTTAAAAAACCCGAAGGTCGAAAGTGTGCTCTTCGATGAAAGTGAGTCTCTCTCACTGACAAGAGTAAAAGTGAGCGCCGAAAATACCGGTTTCTGAACGAAGAACACTTCGGAGGGGAAACGCGATACGCACTTTTCCTCTCTCGCTTCTCTGCCCCTAATGCAGTCCCGCTCTTGCGTAACTCCTTCCTCGCTGTTATATATATAGCCTCACAAGCGAGCGAGCGAGAGAGAGAGAGAGAGAGAGAGCTAAATGCACTTCTTCTTCTTCTTCTTCTTCTTCAATTTTCACAGCCTACGCTCACTATACACGATATACGACGTTACAGCACACTTTTCTACAACATCAGAGCAGTCCTAACAGAACACTGTCTCCCGAGAGCACTGAACAACAACAACAAGAACAACAGTCAGAAACATCCGAAAATCCACTTTGACACACTCGCGACTCCTCCTCTTCATTCTTCTCTTGTAACGCATTCACCCTCTGATGATATGTCTCGCAAGCTCTCTCTCTCTTCTTTTCTGGCAGTATACATGTGTGTGTGTGTGTGTGTCGGCTGCTCGCGAGTATCTCTCTAGCTGTTTTGCCCTCGGCTAAGCTCAGAAGCAGTAGCGTAGGTTCGCTCGCTCGTTTCTCCTCCTCCTCCACACCTCCTCCTTCTCTCTCTCTCTCTCTCTCTCTCTCTTCGAGCGGCTACAGCGCGAGCGGTCGGCCATGGCATACTTACTAATGTCAATCACACCGGCAAGCTGCACTGGCATGCACTTTTGCACGTATAGGATGCATTATATACATATTGTGTGCGTCTGTGTGTAAGTCTATATATACTCTCGTTCGAGAATATTATTTACTTATTTGAATTTTCAGGAAAAATTCGATCGACGCTTTTATTATAGTCGATCGTTATCTGTGTGTGTAATAACCACAGACTGAGCAATGCACACAAATAACAGGTGTGTGTTTGTGTTTGTTGAGTCTTTCGCATGTGTGAGTCGGGGTTTCTATACGTGCACATGCACAAGCGAGCCGAGCGAGTTCAAGACTGTTCATTCGCTGATGTGGTAGTGCGTCCGCGTGATACACTCTATGTGTCTAGCTCTTGAATGTCACTGTGCTCGGCTCTCTGCACTTATCTTTCTCTCTCTCTCTCTCTCTCTGTTTATGGCATGATGATGATGATGATGATGATGAAAATCATGAGCCGATACGTCTGAATGTCGACGGCCCTGAACCCACCGCTTTCGGAAAAACGCTCGCCCTTAACCCTCTGAGTTTTTCAAGAGAGATTTTTCTTTGGTTACGTAAGCGCTGAATGTATACTATAAATGCGCTGCATCGGCGTCTCGACGTATACCCGACTTGTTCTACTTAGACAACACTATCGCTCCGATATTTCTCGGACCGATGCAGTCAGAGTAGTCCATCATTGACCCGTATTGAGTGGAACGAAAAAGAATATAAGCGTACAGCAACAAAGCATCGGCTATAATATTCTTCTTTGCTCGAGATGGCTCGTAAAATCGTGGGATAAATAATCGCGTGAGTTGCCCGGGAAAACAAGTGCACCGCCGCGAGAGAGACTTTAATAAGCTATTGGCTGCGACAGTATACACACATCTGTGCTTATAGTTTGCGTAAACATGCCGGAAAATCCGGATTTTCGCTCGATCAGAAGAGTATTATGTATATATAAGCTTTTGTTTTGACGCGGCGCGCGAGGTCGTCGCGATTTCGAAGTTTGTTTACAAAGAACAGGAGGATTGCAATTGTTCTCTCCTATAAAGAATCGCACACGAAAAAAGAAAAAAAAACCCACGATGATAAAGAACGAAAAACCCAGAGCTGCAACAATATCGCGTCCTGTGAGCAATGCATTTTCTAGAAATTCATCATCGACGGTGTGTATATACCTATACTCGAGAGTCTAAGCGCTGCTGCAGCAGCAGCTATACATACGAGGCCGCGAGCGTCCGTGAGAGAGCGATCGACCTCCGCGAGAGGAGAGTGTCGACACCTCGCCGTCACGAGACGACTCTGCGGTTCTATATACTATAGCTTATAGACTAGACTATGAGGATTTGCTGCACTTGCTCGCGTAACGTTTGTTCTTCTAATGGAAGAACGTGTGGGTGGATTATCGTTATGGAATTAAAAAAAAAAAGCTGAGAAAGTAGTAATGGACGAGCTTGGTCGGACGCTAATTTTTTTGTTGTATTACTGGAAAAAAATTCAAAGTCCAGTGTGTGTATGTAGTTTATTTTTATTTTGGATAAGAGATTCATTCATCTTCGCGCGCAATCTTCCTTGAGAAAATGCTAATCCTCTCGAGGGAAATGAAAAACCGTCGTCGTCGTCGGCTCTCTCGCATATAATGATGTCACCTGATATTTTCAGTGAACTTGACTCGCGTTAACGCTTTATAATGAAATGTGTGCGTGTGTGTATATATAAAATCCTTCGCAGTTCTACTGCTGCGGTGAAATATATAGTTTCGCGTAAAAATGACTTTCGTGATGCCTGAGATGCGCGCGAAAGAGCATCATCAGTATCCAATGCCGTTCCTAAAATAGACGAATCTCTTCGATGCCGACAGAAACTCTTATAGGTGATGTGTTATTATATATACAATTGAATCGGTAAAATTGTCGGAAATTCTTGATGCAAAATTCGCAACCGAGTTTCACGGTCAACGTCGACGAAAGAAAAAAAACAAAAATTCTTCCCGTCAGTTCGTATACATTATATATACATATAGGCGCGCGCGCTTGGATAAATATTCAGTTGGTGACTGTAGGCTCTTATATACTTTTTTTTACTCTTTGAACACCCGAATACACCGGTACACCGGCGCGTGTCAAGGTTACGCACGTCTGAGATCATTCAGGAAGTGCAAGAGGACGATAATTTATGCGACCGATGAATCTTTCTTTCTCTCGATCCCATTAGGTCGTCGTCGTGGAATTATACGAGAGATCGTTTTACATATCTAGAAATGCCTATGTTAACAGCCTGTATAGGATATATAGTATATAGATTGAATTTAAAAAAAAAATGCATAATACTGTATACGTGTGTGTGTGTTGGCTGAAAAAATACACTTTTACGACTACATAATTATTAAGCTTTGATCGAGAATGAAAAAAAGAAAGAAAAAATTCTCGAACGATTTCGTGCGAGTTAAGGTCAAGGAAGACCCTGCTCGCTCACCTCGACGAAGGTCCCTCTGACGTGCGTGTGCAGCGAGAGACTCCTGTGTGCGTGCTGTTTTTGAGAGAGAGAGAAAAGAGAGTTTTGATATAGCGAAGACCTTGATATTTTATTGCAGAGGACTTTTTCGATCGCTCTTTCATTTTAATGGATTTTTTTTCCTGCATACGTATTATAGGATTATATAGCTAAGATCGTTATAAAGCAAAATATTTTTCCCGTATTAATTTCAATCGACACTATATATATATTGGTATATACGAGCAATAATCCTGTTTGACGTGACGTCGCCTCCGGCGACATCGATATAGTGTATATCGGTACTCGAGCGCGTAATTTGCAAAGTGTGTGTATATACATGGAAAATGTCGAGTTCACGCCTTGAACGCGTATAAGCGAATGCAAGCGACGACATTGCCGATCGCTTTATGCGCATATGATTCTCTCTTGTCGAACGGAAAAACGGCGCAATTTTCAAACGCAATATTTTAGTGAAAAAAAAAAAATTAATTTTCTCGAGATCCATCGTCAACAAGTAGCATAACACAATAACAAGCAAATCGATCAGACATAATGCAATTAAGAATCCGTACATTTTGGCATCGTTAGATCGCAAACCTGGTATACACATATATAATACTAGCATATGTATATATAACACATCGAGCGAAGCAACGACGTCGGCGGATATATTTATAGTGGGAGATTGGCATAGGTCGCGAGAGTGCGCGTAGCGTCGTTATCTCGTTTCTGCGCATACGTGGCCTCTATATACATATAGCCGGCCGATCTAGCCGGTTATAGTCGGACACTGCCGCTGCCGAGCTTTTCGGCTTGTTATATTATTATATTATTGAGAGATGAATTCAAATCGATCGTTTCTCTATATGCACAAATTTAACGGAAGTTTACGATACGATTGGAATACATTGCGCTATTGCGTATACTATATACAGTTATACGCACATTTCCCTCATTATTCAATGAGCTTTCGTAATACACACACACTTGTGACTTGCGTAATTTCACCGATTTTCTCTATGTCTATATACTCGAGGATAGTTAATTTGTCTCTTTCACTATATATGCCTATATTACAAGCTTACTTTCAAAGATATAAGTATATAGGTGCAGATGCTGGAGAGAGAATAAATATCGCGAGAGAGGCAGCTTGTCGGCAAGGTTGTCTCGAGTTCCTATAGCTCGGCGACTAATTACGCCTCTCTACTCTTCTGTTTTACGCGCTGTATTTTACAGAGAGTTATTACAATAAATTGAGAGAGAGAGAGAGAGAGCTTCGTTCTAAAGTACAAAACATTGTTTAAACAACCGATCGATTAGCGCATTGTAAATATAAATACAAGTTTGATCAACGACGTAATTCGCGTCGTATATATAGCAGCGCGTATATGTATAAGTATTATTGTGTGCGCAGCTCTGCGTATATATACGAGCGAGTCGTGTGTGACGTTGCGAACCCGGACCTATCCCAACCTCGCTTGTGTTATAAGTAGTATATATACACGTCGAGTCTGCGCGCGCCACGACGAGTAGCGCGAAAATGATGAAGCTTGCGAATATAACTTGTTGATTATGCTTTGACCAGTGTATAGTTTGACTTAATTTTTTTGTTTGTTTTAGAAAAATGTAGAGTTTATATTCTTCAGTATGTACATATACATACAACAAAAGCATAATGCACAACGATCGCGAACAAAGACTCGCGGCTAGACTATATAAAGCATATTGGAACGTCAGGCCGACGACTGCGCTCATCCGCCAGAATAGCTTCTCTTTCGCTCTCTACACTCTATCTCTCTGGTCTATGGCACGACGACACACCAGCCTCTCACTGCAGCTATATAATACTCGAGAGCTGAGGTCGTTGCGCGCTTTTCTAGATATGTATATACATATTCCGCGCGATCCTAAAT
>UCQR01105738.1:5729-36084 GCA_900474235.1 Cecidostiba semifascia | reverse complement strand
TTTCTCGAGCGCAGAGGCCAAGTACCGCGCGTTTGATCCCCGACCTCGGCTCGAGCGAGTGACATGCTTAAGTAGGAGCTTACAGAGCGGTAATTAAACTACGGGAATAAGATTAAAATGACGTCGCAACTCGTCGGCAGAGAGCTAGAGAGCACGTTTTAGTGCTCCGCGCCGATGTATCGACTGGATGAAGGACCTCTCGTGTATTTTTCTTCGTTTTACGTCTTTTCGTTTTAAGGACTGCGCTGATACCACCGAGCTCGAACATTTTCATGCCCGGGTAATTGCGCTGATGAGACCGACGTGTCTCTGCAACGAGATATGACGCGCTCGTTATGATTCGTTTATATACCAGGAAGATTCTCGAAGGTTATTTTTCGATTCCCGAAAAGTATATTCTCGTATGCTGGGGCTTCGGTATCGTATACGGTATAACGGTTTTCCCAATCCTGATTGAAGATATCTGATTAGGGGAGCAGAAGTAAGAAAAAAGCGACAAAGAAGTCCTAAGCTCGGCGGCGTCGCTCGTAATACCGTCATCTGTCAAATTAAGCGCAACAACTCGCTCGACGGTAATAATTACCGGCTCGATCAATCATCTTTTTGTCGCAGTAATATATATATATATATGGAACCTCGCGTTCACTAGCATATGATACGCCTATTAAAACGTCGTCGCTAGGCACGCGCGCACGGCCAACGGTGTGTCAAGGGGGTATACGAGTCTAGAAACTTTGTTGAAATTGATTTTTTTTTTCGTCGAGTTTTTTATACACACAGCGGATGGTGTGACGTATTGGAAATAGCTTGCAAATACCGCTTTGATAAGGTTCTTTTTCACTGAAAAACCCTGCGCTATCGGACATCAGTACACGTGATTAGCCTCTTCAGATTCAGTCGCGCAGATCTGGGTCATGCACCCTGAATAATCCGGGGCGTCTCGCCTAATCGGCTGTTTACTGTCTCGTCCCCAAAAATCCTCTCCATTGAAACGAACTATCTCTCGCCTGAGGCGCTCCTTTCACTTCCATATAGCGTACTGCAAAGTGACTAGCCGAGAGCAAGCTTGCGATAGCGAGCGCAAAGAAAAAAAACGAAACGGAAATAAGATGGATCACTCGGTGAAGCACTGGGGATATAGGTGCGTCTGCGTCGATCGTCGTCCTCGCCGGACGACACTGTGAGCCGGGTGATCAGTCACTCGGTCGGAATCAAGTTTTTTTCATCGCTCGACTCTTTCTCTGCTGCTGCTGCAGGCTGCTGTCTCATTCCTCTCTCGACTGTTCCCCAAATCCCAGGAAACCTCCCCCCACCCCCTTTAGACCGGCGGCTCTGCGTTATATAAGGTGACTTTAGAGCGCACGAATCTTTGGACGCGCGAGCGGGGGCGCGTCTGATGCTACTGTGTTGTTGGGAAGCCGAGAGAAGCGAGGAAAATACGCAATGAGACTCGGCCCCGGGCGGCACTCTGTACTTGGCTCTGTGTATAGCTATACATACACACATACACCGATACACCGCGGCGCGTTTTATTTTGTTACGCCGCGCGCTCGGGGGCCGAAGGCTGGAGAGGCAGGCGCAAATTGCTTTGCTACACTGCGCAATGTTTACTCAATGAGATTTTTTTCTCGACTCGCTATACCGGCTTGCTCTTTGATACTATACGTTACTCCCAGCGACTCTGGGAATTCGGGAAAATTAATGGCGCAAGCGCGATTGCTGTAATCTCGAATTGAAGATCGTCGGGCTCGCTGCATTCTCGTATAGCAATACGTTTTCAGCTCTAATGGCGGCCAATAAAAAGGGAAGGCCGTATTTTTTATTGAATCTCAATCCTCGGCTGTGATGCAGTAGAGCGCATGGAGTAAGTGGAAAGAGTCGGATATGGCGAGACGTATACTATGAGCAAATAAAACGCGCAAGTTTTTACTGGCGAAACTTTGGCGATGCATCAATAGTCGATAAACAAAATTGCGAAATCCCAGAACCGCGTGGTCAAGTCCTTACACACGCATATGTATATAGCCATTATTTACAATCGCATGTGTACGTAAGACCGGCTCTTTTTTCACGAGTCTAGCCGCTCTCCATTATGCAGATGTACTCGTGCGCCCCGCCCGTCTCTCCGCGCTTCTGTGACTAACAGGTCACTCCTACTCTCGGATAAATCGAGAAGAGGCGGCGGCGGTAGCGGGCCAAAGTTACGAGAAAAAGGGCTTTGCCCGCCAGCCGGGGCGACAAACTGCAGGCCACTTGATCTATGCGCCGCCGCCACCGACGACGACGACGACGACTATCGTTGAGATCTGCGAGCTACGCGAAAAAAGGATATCCGCGAGAGACGACGCGGCGCATCGAGAAAAATGCCAAGTATATTAGGAGAAAGGAACGTTGCCTCCCTTCTCGGTCATTGTCCGGCGGATGTTATTATACACCAGGTCAGGGCTGGATGTAGTTGTCCGCTCCTTCGGAACCGAATAGTTTGGCAGAATTTCGCTGTAAAATATTCTGGAATTCTGCGAGGATGTATTTTATTTGGCGAAATATTCTTGTGCCATAAAGTCAAAAATACGATACAAAATCATTACGTATCGAAAACCCGTACGACGATGAGTCCTCCTTTTATTACTCGGGTATATGCAGCAGTCGTCGTTTGACTGCACGCTATACAGCTGTATAGCGGCTTTAGGCTGAGCGCAGAGAAGCACGTCACTACCCTCTCTCGAGTCGAGGAATTTCTTCTTCCCTCCTCTCGTTCTCCGCTGTTGTCTGCATCCTTGAGGGAAAGAGAGTCGAGACTTCACAAAACCTGACTTTCAAGAATAACAATGCGTTTATTATTATACACTTCGAGGAAGAATTTCGAAGATGTTTTGATACTCCTTATACAAGTATAAGATTCCGCTTCGGAGTCGAGCTATGTCTTAATAAAATAAATTTTATTTTTCGGGGGGAACTGATGAATTCAACAAATTCCAGAGATCTTACCATGCGAAATCTGATCTCGCAATTCGTTGTGTGAAAGGCAAAGCCACGAATAACGCGCTCGATAATTTAAGCCAAACATTTTCGAAAACTCGGCGCTCCTCAAGACTAGCAAGCTCGACTAAAATTCACGCTCTAAGAAAAACAGTCAAGAGCAAAAAAAAAAGCAAGAGAAGATTCAGCGCCGCGCACGTAGGGCTTTATGCGTCGCGTCGCCTCATGCACACTCGCTGCTGCATGGAGCGCAACCAGCGAAATTCCGTCGTCGCCTTATTTTTCATCTGCACGGCTCGTCGGAGCCTCGGTGGCGAGAGGATGAGAGCAGAAAGCGTGAGGTACATTGTCGTGCGCGCAAACGCGAAAGAAAGCGAGAGGGTGGCGAGGACTACGACGCCACTGTCTGCCGGACACTGCCTTGCATTTTAAGTGGAACTCGCGTCGTCTCGCTCCTCGCCTATACGTATGCCAACTCTCTCTCTCTCCGTTTCGCTCGCTCTCAGACTGTTTTTTAGTCTCGTTTGTCTTCCATCTCGGTGAAGACACACGAGGTGGGGAAGGTCCTCGTGAATTATACCTTCGGACGTGGACTACTCGCCGCTCGCAATTCACCCTCCTCCGTAGTGAATGCGGAACGAGAGAACGGACTTTGGATTCTCGGAGTCTTCTTCTTTGTCGCTTGTTTGGCTGCCGCTGGCACTCGCTGCCGTGCAGCAACTGGACTCTTGCTTTTTCGTTTGTTTATTGTTATTGCCCAGCCGCTGTCCATTGAAATATTTTATTCGACAAAACGTGCATCGAAAGTTTCGTCTTGTTTTTGGAACTGGACGGGAGTTTTCGAATGCAGTAATCAAAGAGGTTTCACTTCGAAAAGTCTGTATTTTATTGATTTTTTTTTATTTTTGAAAAAAAAGTATCGTGCAGCTCCTTTAAATACATTCGCAAATCTTTAATGATTTGCAGTCACCCTTCTTGTGTTGGAGTGCACATATTGCGTTGCACTTACTTAGTCTGCAGACTGAAAAGAAAGAATACGGAAATGTTAGAAGAATTGGATTTTATCTAATTATAAACGCACATCTTCATTATCTCGAGATTATATCTTTCAGTTTTCAGTTGACTAATTTATTGAATGTATGAAATTTTAGCTAGATTTTTTAGACTATAAAAAATTTAAATCGAATAATTAATAATAATCGACTTACTTCTATCAACGATTGGTGGTCCAACCTTCTGGGCAGAAACTGGGCTTGCGAATAAGCATGCCAGTGCAACGAGAACAATGGAGAAAATGCTGAAGAACTTCATGATACGCAGATATTTTTTTTTTATAACAAGTTTTCGTAGAGCGATGAAAAACGATTTGATCGTTGTTTTTAATCAGTGAGTCTTTTATACGTCGCGAAGCTAAGACGATGGAGGAAAACAGATGAGGAAAATAAAAGAGTCATTACCATAAGCGTGTACATGTATGACTATTGACTATAGCTTTTAATTAGTATACAGCAATTTTTTCCTGGTAGTCAGAGCGTGCAGCAAGCTGACAAATTGCGAGGAAACAAATAATTATATAAGAATGCAGGAGGTGATTGCGGTTTATGATTTGTATTCCCAATGCATTTGATGGTCGTGGTTTGAGATTCATCTTCTCCCAGTCCATTAATTGACTGTTACTAAAATACCTCAACAGAGCTTTAATTCTCTTGAATAGTCCGTTACAATATAAATGAGGAAATATCTTTATTTATCCGAGTCATGAATAATTCTATGTGATTGCAATGTTTTCTCCCTTTTTTTTATCGCAACTGAAAATTGCCACTCTCAATCTATACCTATAACGAAAGCCTCATGCAAACTTTGCTCACAATCAGACAAACTCTCAGTATAGAATATTAATCCGCATGGAAAACATCTCCCCGTATAAGCATTACAGGTCAATACTGCAGGGTCGAACATTAAATATCGATCTTCTAAACGCAGAACCATTCTTTTTCCCATAGCGAAAAGCACTCGCATCACCATTTTTCAAGCAAATTTCTGCATCAGCCTAAAAAATCTCAAGTTCCGGCAAGGACCTTCATTATTTTTCCCTTCGCCGCCTCCCCAGAGCTCTCTTCACAATACACAAAGGTCCGCCGTCGAGGCGCGGCGTGTATAGGCTCGTCGTCCTAGGAACAGCGCACCGGAATTATACAGAGAAGCAAAGGACTGTATATACGGCGACGACGCCCTTCCTTAAAGGACCGGCGCATCCCTCTCGCGAGAGGAAGGGGGGCTCAAAACAGCTCGCGCTCCTCTGCGCAGTGTGTGTATACATCCGCATTGGGGAGAGCAGAGACCAGGGAAACAATTCTTCCGGCGCGCGGTTCTCTACATTTTTTAGCAGCACCGGGACTGGCGGCGGACGCGACGACTCAATGGGAGAGAGAGAGAGAAGAGGCCGCGGGCCGGAGATATCCTTTGAAATATGCAGTCCTCGAGAAATTATTGATTCGGCCGCCGCCGCGCAACCCCCGAGATGACGATCTCTCGCGAGTCTTCTTCTTCTTCTTCTTTTTCGCTTTATAAACTTTGTAATTCGGCTTTGGAATCCAAAGTCGTCGCCCGCGCGGATGCCTCATCCAAAAACACCAACGTTTGACCATTCGGCCAAAAGGACCGAAGCCACATACAGCTAGCTCTCTTTTCCGTCTGGCGGAGTGTACCTGTGCGACATCGCACACCCGAGGCAAATTCGAGCCGCAACTTTGCAGACGCTTTCTCTGTTAATTTCGTCAGCGCGCGCGCGCGACGACTATTTGTATGATTTGCCGCGGAGGTATTAACGCCGCGCTCGGACTTGGCGACGAGGCGCAATTTGTGCGGTTTCTTCCAAGTGAAACTGCAAATTACGCTTTGCCTTTGCCTCATCGCGCTTTATTATCCCGGCGAAGTCGTATAGGTGCGCGAGCTCTACTCTGCTATACTGGGGAATGAGAAAAGAGGGATATATTCGTTTCAACCCATTCGCCGCTGATTCGACGGGGACGAGGACGGACAGGCGGCGGACGGCTGGCCAAGGCCGATTTCCAATATATCCGCACCGAAATCCTCTTTCGGTCTTTGCTATATAACTCGACATTTTCGAGAAATTGACACACGAGCCTTTTCATCCGAGATGATGTTATTTTGTTATTAAAAATTCGATGTCGGCAGTGCTTTTCGCGCGTACATAGTATAATAATAAAGTTTAGATTGACTCGAGGAAAATATTTTTTCTCGGGTAATCCCTCGGCGCATCAAGAGCAAGACGCAGAAAGTAAGAGAGAGAGAGAGTATGTAGCTCGCGTAGCTGGTGGAAAAGCTTTAAAGCCCGATTCCAAGCAATCGTGTACACGAGAGCAATCGCCAAATACACATCCATACAAACGGCCGAGGCTATAGAGGAGAAATATGGAGTAGCAGCAGCCCTGGCTCATCGGCAGTCCTCGCTTATTGGATTCACGAGCGTTACACCGTGCGCATATAAAGAAGGACAAAAGGTTAACGGGGCTAGAGTCGAGTTAGTGGGAGAGAGAAAGAGAGAAGCAAAGAGGGTGTGAAAAAAGCGCGGGAGAAACGAAAAAAAGGAGGCGACTGCTGCTGCTTTTTTCGGCAGCAGTAGAGAGAGAGAGAGAGAGAGAGAGAGAGAGAGAGAGAGAGACGCCGTTGTTTATTCGCGCCGTATAGTTCGATTACACTCGCGCATTCGTTCGTCCGATATCGTTTCGAATCTTTTATGCATCAGCGGATCCCAGACATCGTCGTCGCGCCCGTTTTCTTTCCACGATGTATACGACTGTCTATATATAGATATAGACACACAGGCAAGTCGAGCAGATAATGGAACAACGAAGACACCACTGCATTAAGATTCAGGCGGGGCATAATCAGAAAGAAATATATATGGACCTGCATTTCTCACTCTGAGACGACGACGAAGATCTTTCCTCGCTTTTTTTTTCTTCACCTCTCAGACCCCCCGTTAGCGCGTCTGCCTACTTTGCACCTCGCGCTCTTGTTACCTCTCTTTTTTTTCATGCTTTCTTTCTGCCTTTCTATTTGAATGTGTATATATACCGGGGAATAAAGTGGTAACCTGAGTCAGATACTTTTTCTCCCCTTCGGTGACGAAGACGCGCGGGCTTTGATGTGAAATTGTACTCTATATTGATCTTTCACTTAAGGACGCTGCAGCTTGCTTAATTTTTAAGATTATACTCGCTTTGAAAAAAGCAAAAAGGATTCCTTTCCTGATGTTTATTCCCCTTGTTCACTCTCGGTTGCGCTCTGTTGTGCTCGGAGAAAAAAAAAAGTCTCTGGAAAATCTCGAGCTTACGATACTACTACTTTATTTAATAACTAGAAACATTGAAATAATACCGAAACTCCGAGGGAGCTGCCGAGCACTTGCAAAATGAAAGGCTTTTTCCAAGAAAGCCCGACAAAGAACATTTACCCAAGGACTCTCAATTAAAACTTCTCTCGCGCGCGCATTAAGTTAATTATTCGCGCTCTCTTCGCGAAAAGTAAACAATTCGTGCCAGTAGTTGAAAAAAAAGAGGAAAACTACCGCTGGAAAACCTGCGGAGTATATAAACTCGGCGGCGGGACGCAGTCGCCGGAGTGCATTACGGTAAACAAGCATTAAAGAAAAGAGGAGAGAGAGAGAGAGAGAGAAAAAGCAACAGCGGCGCACCGCTAACTAAGTTAAATTGTGCCATCGTAAACGAGGTCGCGTTAATGTATGCGCAGCAGCCACGAAGATGAGGCGACTCACCGCCCGGTCTCTCAATATAACGAGGCGAAAAGTGACGATAGCCAGGGTTTCGTTCAAAGTCGCCTACGGTTGGTTCTTACGCAACGACTGCATGCGTTATCGATGCCGCTGTTGCGCGTCCGCCTATAACTTGTGCAAACTGAAGGAAACTTTACTTTATTCACAGCGAGCTCGGCCAAGTACTTTTCTTCGGAACTTGTATAACGAGAATGCGCGCCGCGAGAGATGAGAAAGGACGCGACTCTCGCCGCATTTTGTTTTGGATTTTAATGGAAAACTTTGCCGCGTATATATACATACATACAGAGCTCTGGTATATACAAGAGGAGAAATTCGCGCGGCTACGGCTACACTGTATAATATACATCAAGCGTGAGATATATCATTGCAGCAGTGGCGTAGTATAGGCTAAAGGAGAGATGTCGCGTGGAAATTGAAATTCAACGATCCAGATTAGGTCTCGCTCTAATCCAGATTTCATCGAGAATAATGCCTCCACTAAATTGTCGCGCTATCTCCGAATGCATTAATATTGAAGAGTTTAGACCTGCTCGCGCGCGGGATTACAGCCCAGAGAGCAGCGGAGAGGTAGTAGCACGTCTTCTCTCTGATTAAATGTATTATCTTGCTCTTCTTTTGTCTTCGACCTTCGGCTAAGCTTCGAACTATTGCCCTACATTTTATGCGCCAAGGGCTTTGCCAGGGATTTATCGAAAAAAATTTTACGAGAAAATATTTCTGTCCCCGTGTCTTCATCGTGAAACGCCATGCAAGTAGATAATCATTTGCACCCACTAAGAGAAAAAGCCGCTGATACTCTGCAGCTTAATTTCCATGAAATAAAATCATCCCTCGCCATGCAACCACGAGTTCCTCGATAAATCGATAAAAAGCCATCATCTGCGGAAGAGCTGAAAAGAAAAACGGACGGCTCTCGCCGCGAAAGATAGAGCGTGAAAAAGCGACGTGCATCAGAGTGAGGTCCTCTTATACGACCAAGGAGTTAAACGGGATAGAGGCAAAAGTGGTGCACGAAGGGTGGTCTATACTGCACACGACCATCGTCGAAATTCACTGGCTCTCTCGATGTACATCGCTCGCGAGAGCATGACGAGGATCAGCGCCGGATAGCTTTTCATATTTTAAGGCGCTACTACCGCAACCGACAGCATCGTCCAATCGAGCGAACTCTTCGAGCGCCGGTGCTGTCGGCATTATTGATAACCTCGCGTGCTGCGACTCTATCAATCAGGTCTATTCAGGCGTTGAGGGGTCTTGTCACTCGCGCGCGCGCGCACAAGCCCGAGAACCACTAGTCTATTTCGCGTAGATATGTATATACTGCAAGAGATGTGGCTACTGAAAAAAATAAGATCAGTTTTATAAAATGATATTTTTAAAAATTGATAGCAGTTATAGCATGAGCTGCCCAAACAATAGGCCCAGCAAGGCAGTTTTGGTATAGGTGGTAAATATACACTCGGAGCGCAGATTAAGATGATGGGAAATGAGAAAGTACCTATGCGCCACCTATCGTCACCAGCCAGAAGCTCCGGGAATTTTTAAGCAGCGGGGGAAAAGCCAGTCCAAAACTGATCGAGATAACCGAGTCCGTATACGACGCGTTATTTTCACACTCAACTTTTTTTTTATTCAATCATTTGCTCTTGCTATATTATATAATTGCGGTCGAAAACTTTGATACTGCCGGCCTTTTACAACAAACTTATCTTTACGATTTCCTCTCTCATCTCTATGATAACTGTACGATATTCTCCGAGCTGGAAGACGCATAGCGGTAATAAAACGTTCTACTCGCGCTACTCCAGCACGATCCCTAACTCCCAGCTAAAAACTCGGCGCCGATAGACGCAGATCCGCGAGTCGGAAATCCCAGAGTCTCCTTTTCTCTCTTGAATCGACGAGCTGGCGCGCAGCTGGCGACGCAGGGATTACCCGCATCCGCGGAAGAATGGTGACGTATGCCGTTGCGCTAGCCGACTCCATCCAGGAGATTCAACGACGAGAAGGAGGAGGAGGAAAAGCTCTGGCGTAATCGACTTTCGCGACCTAGTCAGCCGGAGCTTACGCGAGCGACCTCATTCTACGCGCGGCGCATTATATGCTGCGCTCTTCGGCAGTAGTTGTCGCGCGATGAGGGAAGATTCATTGGAAAGTGGAAAAGGGAGTAGACTGAAGTGAATTATTTGTTGATTTCCGCTGCACATCAGTAAACTTGGTGAGACTCCTTTTGGAAGCAGAAGCAGCAACACGCAATTGTTAACCGGGGGGGACATTCGTCTTAATTAAGAAATTTTCACGTGCTGCCAGCGATTAATCTTGATGCCGGCTATGAATATACGCCGTATACTTTACGCAAAACAAACTTGAAAAAGTACAATCAATTACACTTAATCGCAGTACTCACCGTAATCGATGTCAGGCAGTCGAGCGCAACCGGTAATTAAAACTCTCACGCGCGCACGGGGGCGGTGAATAAAACCACGCATTAACTTACCGTGTGCGGCGCGGGAATGTCGAAACTTTCACGATAACGATCTCGTGGCCGCGGATGAAAAACCAACGCGCTCTCCTTGCAATCACTATGAAATTCGGGAGGGGAAACTGCAGCGCGCGCGAGCAACAGTTAATATACCGAGGCCGCAGAGCGATCGGGTAAGTATACGAGAGAGACGATAATTTTCTTCGGGAATTTAATTTAGAAACCGCGAGCGTATTTACACCCGCTGCTTGTTTTTGCTGCTCGCGGTGTATCGCCTATATACTGCAACGCCGCGCTTAGACAAGGAGTAGACTGCTCCGGGATGTATTGCTCCGCAGCGCGAAATATACGAGCGATTTCGTGGCCCTGAATCACCGAAGAATTGCAGCGCCGTCGCCTCTGCTGCATCACGGCCGAAAGAATTAAATCCACTACTGCGTCGCGGCCGGCACTGCACTGTGTATATAAACTTCTTATGTTAGCCGCTGCTGCTGCAGTCGACCATAATTTTCGGATGTGTAAACTTAGCTCGCACTCGCGCGCTCCCGGATTGTCTTGAATAATTTGCAGGGCCGCTTCGCGAAATCAAGCCATTCGTTTGCGTCGTCCCTGCATCTCTGCTCCTCCCACTGACTTATTCCCTCGCTAGTGCGATTCTTCGCATCGCTATGAATCAGTTGTGTGTATATTCCGGGGGATTTTGGTCTTATGATTATTTTTAGCCCACTCACAACAATCTCGCTGATTTGTGCGCTGCGCCGGTAGAGTTATGTCGACGCTGCGTCGAGATATTTTTAGAGAGATTTTTATACACGATAATGAAACATGAGTATTATTTATATTCACGCGGTATGCTGTGTGATAAAAATTCAGAGTATCATAAAAATAAAAAAACGAGCCCTCCCCTATAATCCTGAATCTGAAAATAATGAAAACTCCGCTCACTCGTAAAAAGTCGCTCGAAGAAAATCAAACGCACTTAATGGTCAATGATCAGCAGCCAGGCGGCGGCGGCGCACGTCTGCGAGCTTTTGTATTATTCCTCGAGCGGTGCCATCAAAAACAGGTGCGAAAATCTCGATAAAATCCATAATTCACGAGCGAGAGATACGAACAAAAAAAAGCGCCCGGCATCCTCCATATAATACTTTGGCTCTCGCAAATCGAAATATGAATATCTGAAGGGCAAGAGAGACAGAGCGAGATCCTTCCGCCCAGCCGTTACCTTTGACTTCCCCTCTACTGGCATCACGGCGCTCCAAAATTAGATCTCCCCCGGTCCCGGATGAAATATAGAGGCCCTTATATTTTCGCGCCCGTATAATATCATATATATGCGTATACGCGCAGTTTTATGAATTTGATGACACGCACGCCGTTATAATGCGACTGGCGCGAATAAATCGCACGCACGCGACCAGCCATGCGGCCGAGCTTTAATATCTCGGAAAAAGCGCGTTTTGTCGGATAAAAAAAGTCGGCGACGTGCGTCGCACGTGGAATAATGCAAATTGAGAGAGGGGGAGTATAGTGAGCTTATTCATCTCGTCGAATGCGCGCGACTTGAGACTGACCGTGCACGCCGAGTATTATAAGAATTTTTCAGATGTTCCGTCGCGCTGCATTCGCATATGTTTAGCAGAGGAATTTCATATGACAGATGCCAACAAGACGTATACATTTGCTCACGTTTCAAGTATATACATTTGAAATTGAAGCAATCAAATATTATTTATTATTAGCTAACTCGAAAGTAATCTACTCTGATGACAGAGTTTTTTGAAAGATGATAAACCCGTATACTTGTATAAAATATACAGTTTAACGATATTTTGAGGAAAAAGCTTTTTTTTATAAGAGAAGGAAACACGCGACTCTGTCATGCGACCGGTCTGAATATAGAATCATTTGTTTGAGATAACCTACTTTTTTGCATAATGATAAAAATGCGTTTTCCATAAAATTTACAGGAGCAAAACTTCGTTACCCGAGATTTCACATAACACCGGAGAAAGAGTTTCAAGCTTAGATTAGAATCGATGACGAAACAATAATAAATAACGTTTTTAAAAACGCAACACGGATAAGATATTCAAATAAACTGTGAATTATTCATAAATGCTTATTGAATTAACACATACGCGCCAACGTGCTTTAACTCTCCCTGAAAGCGATATTTTACTTGCAGCCCCCCTAAAAAGAACCTTAATACCCCGAGATATAACTTTATCAAAGCACGAAAAAACCGTGGCAACGAAAAGGAAAAAAAAGCTATGAATTCCCCGCGCAATCAGCAGCCCCGAGATAGAGACTACATTTTCGCATGCTCGCACGAAAGAGAGTATATACCTACACGTTTTAAACTCTCGCCGGCCACACGCGGTATGCTATATATACACTTTTAGAGTGAGAGAGTAATACGAATCAAATTTTTTGCCACGCGCGCGGCCAACCATAACAAAGTCACGGAATCACATCACGCGCGCGAAGGGGGGAGGATATAATCTGGTCAAGCGGCGGTAATACATCGCGCTGCGGCTGTGTGTTTTATATATATAGCCGTCATCGCGAAAACGCCTGCTTCTTTCGCCTTATCGTAAGTGGCAGCACGAACTCGTATTTATTTTTCATTAAGGCTAGCTTCTGGGCCTGACTCTCCGCGAGCCCAGATTATCGCATATCGTATTTTCAGAGACGCGATATTCATGAAGATGATTCAATCCGCCTGCTTTTTATTTCTTTTCTGAGAAAAAAAGTTTTCTCTAACAAAAGTCTGCCTACAAAGTATAAGAAACTATATGACGCATATATTGTCACTGCTGGTCAGTTGACGCAAACGCCTCCTCAAAAGGAAACATAAAATCTCAGTAACGCAAACAGCAACGAAAGAACTCCATTTCCTGCGTAATTATTCACGACGGCATCAGTAGTAAAAGTCATTCGACCGAGAAAAAAAAAACGAATTCTCGTAAAAGTAGCAAACGACGCGCATCGGTTAAATCCTTCATCTCGCGCAACTTTGTCCGCAAGCTCCTAATCCAAAAGCACAGCGAATAAATACTTTTTCTCTCCGAGTCGCGTCGGCGAGGAGCAGTCTACCCTTAACAAACTTTATTGGGCGAGAAGAGAACGCGGTTGTGTGCGAAGCAAAAACCGCATCGGCTTCGTCCACCGCAGAAAATCTCCCTCGCGTCGGCGGCGTCTCGACCAACAAAAAATAAGCAAGCCAAGAGCGGAAAAGAAAAGAGTCTATGGCCGGGAGGCAGGCGGCAACTCTTCGAGAATCAAGAAGCCGCGCAAAAAAAGCTGACTTCTCTCGGCGCCCCAGCAGCTATACCAACTGCTGGTGATTCACGAGCGCAGCGACGCAGACACGCAATCTTCGTCTTTGTCCCGCAAGCGCACAGTCGCTTCTGATATTATCCAGAAGCCGCATCTCGCCCCTCGAGTCCGAGAGAGAATTTAACGCAACGTCGCGCAGCACAATGCACGCGGCTTGTGGAGGGAAAAACAAAGTCGAAATTCGTTATTTTCCTAACGATTCGTCGCGCTCATCCATCAAACGCTACGCGACAAGTCGACTGACGGAGAATCGATGACTCTATATACTTGTTATACGCGAAAATCTCGTGGGCAAACAGCGGGGAAAATGTGATTTTAGCCCCGGCGTGTGTGTACGCGATGAAAAAAAAATGATACAAAAGCGGGGATGAAAGGGCAGCCAGTATACGATCGATGAGCGAGATCATCCATTTGTCTTGTTTTCCCGCCGGCGCGCGCACGTGTAAACAGTTTATCTGATGAAAGAGTAAACAATCGGGTATAATCAAAGGCTTATGCGAGAGCGTATACACGAATTTTACAAAATTGTATCCAGTACATATACCAAAATATACAGCTGCTCGGCAGCGCAATTATATTTGTTTGAATCTGTTAATTGAAATCTGTACACCAACACGTATTCATAAAGGTATATAAAAAAGCTTTGGATTTCTGCGTATCAACGAAAGACAAAATTCCGAGAACACGCTGTATCCGCTTTTATTCATTCGCCGAACGAAATCTGCTGGAAAAGGCTTTTGTCCACATTTTGCACTCTACAAATACATTCCGAGAAATCACCTTTGAACTTCGCCAAATACCCTTTTTCGATAGTACCATCATTTTTTATTCCCTCGCAGCAGCCGTATACCGTACGAATATAATGCGTAACCTCTGCTCAGCACAGCATCCCTCTCTCGAAACTATACACTATACGTCTCGCAGTGCGTCTCGCGTCTCGTCGCGATAAATGATCGAGTGGAATAGGCCTGAGGGCTTGATGCTGTTGCGGTGTGTCAAGGACTCGTCGGCAAGTTTTCCGCTCGCTTTGCCGCGTACACCGCGTGCATGCTGCAGTATAGTGTAGCGGTGCGGATGGCTTCCGATAAAAGTCCTCGTCGTCGGGCCCCCATATTTTACGTCCGACGGAAGCTTTGTCTTCGTTCGGCGACACAGCCGCCCCCGTGCATTGCGCGACATTGTTTTTCTCGGAGATTTCGCCGACGGCCAAGCCACGCGAAACGCGAACGCGTGATTTATACCGCGAGATCTGGCTGGTTTTTTTTTTCGTTTCACGCTCTCTCTTTTTTTTGCCTTGCTGTACTGCTCACTGGCAGGTGTGAATGGGAAAAAAATGTAAATCGTCGCTGCAGCCGGCTTTTCGGAAATAACCGTACGTGTCTCTCTCTCTCTGTCTATTGGGTGAAGTGGCTTGTGCTGTTTTCGCGCGCGAGTCTGAAAATGATTTACAATAAAAAAAAAGAAGAATATCGACAGCGGGTGTCGCTTCGAGTCGATAAACTCAGTCGTCGGGTAAAATTGCAGAAATAATATGGTAAAAATACGAGTTGTAATATTTGTATAAAGCAGGTTGCTGGTATATACAGTGTCGGTGAAATATATGTTTCTTTCGTCGTCCAATAGCTAGTCTATATATATATATATATATATATATGTGGAATTTGAAGATCCTTGTGACTCAGCGTCGGTCGGCCACATACCTTTTCTTATATAAAACGTGTATTTTACTGGCGCGGAGGGGATGTCCCAGCTAAGCCACGGGCGCAAAAACTCATAAGGTCGAGGAGGGTATCCTCGGCATCATCCGCGAAATGGGATTGAAGGGATAGCTGATGCGTCATAACAATGGGGTTGTGCGCTGAAATTCGCACCGTGATACGCTCTCTCTTTCTCTCTCTCTCTCTCGAAATTCCAAATTTTCCTGATCTCTCAGATATCAAAGTTTTATATAGCAGTTGGATGCCCAGAGAAAAAATATCTGGCCGAGCAGTAAAAAGTTTGTCGCTTGTAAAAAGAGTTGTGTATGTCTTCTTTGTGTATTATATTACGCTGTGGTATAATCTCGGACATTTCTTTCTATTCACAAAGAATAATTGATCTCTCGAAAGTAACAAAATGAGTGCTTTACAAGTTGGCGTTGTTTCATCAATAATACAGAATGTGCAAAGCTGTTAGTCCGATATTTCAGCCGAATGTAACTGAAAGTCGAGATTTAATATGTTAAATAGTTGATTGACGCGAGTAGTTCGGCCAATCTCTGGTATTATCTACTTTCAGCAGATTTCCCAGTATCGACAAGGCAATAAATATTTAAGACGTGAAATATCGACGCCGCTCGGCTTCTAGTCATGAGTTTGAAAAGTAGGTCAAGCAAAACGTATTATCGCGCGTATACCCTCGCGCGCTGTATATTACTCTGTGTTCAAAAGGTGAAGGACGTAAATAAACCGGTTAAAAATTTATGGCGGAAAAAAATTGCCTGCTGCTTCATTTCTTTAGACACTCGCGGAGAATTTCCAAACTTTATGTATCATGCGCAAAGATACGTATACTATACGTTCGTTCATAATTTTTACGAAGCATATCAACTCGAGCTCGTTGTTGTATACACATCTGGCAAAAGAACTGATGCTTGAAATTTCAATACAATTTTCTCTTCAATAAGGAGAACGAGAAGCGTTACGTGCGCACTCTTTATGAAAGTACACAAGCTATATTATGCACCGTCGAATTGAATATCTCGAAGAGGAGCTGTCCCAGCTGCAACAGTTTACAGAAGAAAAAGGAAATTCACGAGAGGCAGACGGCTATATAGCTACTTATAAACCTCCCTCTCATTCTCAAGATTCTCAAGGGAGCATCAAGGGACACAAAGGAACGCCTCGCTCACTCGATAATGCAAATTTCCAGCGCGTATATTTGCGTTATTATTCGAAAGTAATCAGAAGTCTATCAGTTTTTCCCATCTCGACCGCGAGTATCGCCGCAGGAGAGGACGACGTTATACTATATAGCCGTAAAGAATGCAAAACAGACGACGACGACGGGAGAAAAAGGATGAGCTGCAAACAACAAAGGACTGTGGCAATGATAAGTTTCTCGAGGAAAAAGTAACCGCAAAAAAAAAGAGTCTAGGAAGAAAAAAAGAGTAAAAAAAAGATACTACCTCGAATATAGCTGCGGTGCAGTCCGAGATAGAGGGAGAGAGAGAGCTAAGCCCTTGTCTCGCCGGCGGCGGGCCGATATAGATATAGGGATGAAAGAGGGACAGAGGCGAGTATACGCTGCGAAAGCTCCTTGAGAAAGCGACACCGCGCCTTTTCCGCAAAAACCGCACGCACGCCGCCGTGTCAGGGGGAAGTATATGTATATAGTCACTCGAAAATGCGTTTAGCCATCTCAGGATCCTTGCGCGTGTACGCGTCGCTGATCCAATTCGCCCCCTTGAAATATTTACGGCCTGCGCTGATGCTCATCCTGTAAGCTCCCACGCGTCGTCTTCTCGTGTTTCCGTGTGTGGCTTTCGGCTGCTATATATATACACACTGATATGTTTCTCCGTTTCTGCCTTTGCTTCTCGAGTTAAAGAACGCTCGCTCCCCCTCGCGCACGTATAAGACTTTTTCCTTATTGGTTTAGCGTATCTTTCTTGCTTAACTCTGTTTACCTGATGGAATCAGAATGAGAGCTATATGTGTATAGGAGTGGAGGGCCTGTGATTTGTTTTCGGGATTAGTTTCGAGAGACATGTTATCTCTCGGGATGGTATAACAATCAAGACTTTTACATTTACCGTTTCCGCTCGGCAATTTGCAGTTATCTTCCGCGAGGGATATCACCGAAAAGGATTAACATATTATATAGGACTCCGTGTTATAGAATCCGTTTTCTCGAAATTCCGCGCAGCAGCTGTCGTCTGGATAGGTGAAAATTCTTTTAATTCTATATATCCTGGTCCTTTGTCGACGGTCGGCTTCTTCTCACTCGTCCATTCTCTCACTCTGCATTCCCTCTAATTTCCCATCTACTAGCTCGCTACTGCTGGTACACGCTGGCGCAGTAGTAGACATTCTCTCCCGTTTTATCTCATTCGTCCTGTCATTCTCTCATTCCCTTTTCTCTGTACGCCTGGGGACCATTAAACTTTTCCCGAAAGCGGCTGGGTGAAATCGCCCGACGAGCTGCTGCTGCTGCTGCTGCTGCTGTTCACTTTCCCTCCTCTCTCTCTCTCTGTCTCGGCCTTCCGCGTATATATCTCTCCGATCGGAATTTCGAATGGGGTCGAACTGTACACGGGCGATTGGCGGACTGCCGCTCTGCTCGCGCGCCCCCTCCGCGCGTATATGTATATAGGAAAGGGGCAGCGGTAATCATGCCAATAAGTAACACGCGGCAATGGGTATTTAGAGCTTCTTCGAACGGAACGGGCTTCCCAATTTTCGCGAGGGGGGCTGTCTGGTCGCTCTTTTATGTGTATTATATACCTATGTACATGTAGTAGTACGCTATATAGTCAAGGTATATAGATGGGGAGTTCCGCCTCGAGTGGGGTAGTCAAAAATGAGAAGTACTTGAGAGTTGGGAAAGTTGGAGTGTACCAATTTGCGATTGCGGAAAATGATTCGACCCTCGATGTTTTACAGCAGGACAATTGCGTCACGAGAGTATAAGGAGTTTGTGGAGTATATGCGCATTGAGACGTGTATATACAATGAGGCGATGACTTCGAGTAGGAAGCTCGTGCTGGAGAGCGAAAATTTGTGTATAAAAATATGTTTTTTTTTTTCATTTTGGACTTTCAACAAAACTTCTCAGCGTGGAAACCGCCATGTGTATATACGTTCGGCCGAGAAAGTCTAGTCGAGAACGCAAGTGTAAGCGTACACCACACGGACTGACCGCTAATCGAATTAATTTTTTATTAGTTTCCAAGCGCATCAGTATTCCGTGGGGAATGCCGTGCGTCTGGGCGGTTTTCCGCTTTTTTTCCTTACTCTCTTCCAACTTTTTCCGGGTTTTTTTTTTATTTTTTTTTTTTATAGTTAGCCGATAGAGCTGGGACGGGAGAAGGGAGCTGGAGATGTAAGAGCCCCGACTTTTGGTGGCTGCGGAGGAGAGGTGCGCATGAGAATAAATAAAGGAGGGTTGTAACGCGCTCTCGGCACACGGACTGTACGTGCCTGAAATAAGAGAAAAATTGCGGCAAATCTAATTTATTTAATCTATCTTTAAGAGGAGTCGAGCCGAGAGCGCTTCCTTCCTTCCTTCCTTCCTGCCTTTTTTTCGGGAGCTTGATGCTGTCGGCGTTATACGGCCCTATTTATCGGCGGTAAGCACGGTATAGGGTTCGTTTTACGAAGGGGTGCATTTTCTAATAAGCTCGAGAGTGAGAGAGAGCTCCTGCAAATATAAAGCGTATATACCTGGAATTTTCGTGCTCGTTAAGTTCGTGCTTTTCGACGTTCGTTATAATATTATACTCTTGTTAAATAAACGAAAAATATTTCCTTTATATTATTTCTCTCGAATTCGCGTATATAGACGATAAAACGTGAAAAATCCCAGTAGACTGTCGGATTCTCGATCAGCTCCCAGTTTCTATGAAATTTCCATTCGAACGCTGAAGAATGCATTGTGAAAAATGAGCGGGCGCATTGGCCGGGACACGGGGTCCGATTGAACCCTCAGCGAGCCGTGAATCTTTCTGTCGAGGATGCCCCGACGTAAACAAAGTCGATCGCTCGCGTATGCCTCGCCTCATCTCCGACGATGAGTCGAGTCGGAGAAACACAGAAGAAGGAAAAAGGAGTGAGATAAGACGGCGGAGCGCGAATCGAGCCCGGAATTAAATTGCCCCGAGGGTGCGAAGGAGGCAGGAAGGAAGAGCCAAAGTGGATGCACTCAGACGCGCGCAAGCTCGATATCTTCTTTCTCTCGGCGCTATACTCTCTCGCGAGTCTACGGATGTTTCCACTTTACGTGCCGAACCAGATGAAATCCATCAATCACACACGAGTCGATATGTTGTGTAATACATTCGCTCTTTTTTGGCTTTGTATAGATCGAGTCAATTTTCGAGTCTCGAGTCACCGTCTGAGCTCATTTTCAAGAAACGTTCTTCGCGAAAGCAGCGGTATAGCTTATATAGGTTATTGTTTCATAATTTCGCGGAAAACAAATTTATCGTCCGACAATAAACGCTCGAGTAATAAATCTGTTAGGAAGAATCCAACAAGTTCCTCGTGACTCGGGCGCGCGCGGCGCTCCATAAAAGCTCGCAAGCTCCGAGCTTCAATAACTCGGCGCGAGCTGTTTTCGCGGTCGCCGCTCGCGAGTTAACTTTTCATTGTGTGTTGGCAAAAAAAGAGGAGGATGCATGCACTGTATCGTGGTAAACGCGTCGCGAACGTAATCGCGCCAGTAAACTATATTACTGCTCTTCGGTCTCTCCTTCGTAATATATACCCTTCCACGGAGACAGAGAGAGAGAGAAAATATTGACGCGATTGCGCAACCGGCAAAGTTACAGAGCAGCCGTGCAAGTATCGCCCGCAGCGATAAAGTTTAGCCCTGCGTTTCGCTTCAATATATCGACGCGTTATTCTCCTCCTTTTTTTTAACATCGACGAAGGGAGGGAAATTTTTCATAACCGCGCTCTTTTGCCTCGTATTTCGAGCATGTTATAAACTCATAAAGTTCTGGCCGCGCGCGCGCGCGTGATGTCGACGTCGTCGCTTACCCGTATACGTATATATATATAATACGGATGGGAGAATTGAAACTGCAGCGGTTACTCGAGAGTACTTTCGTATTCAATATACCGCGCGCGAACTGTGCGTTTGTATCTCTGTATAGTGGTTTCGTATAGAAAAGGAAAAATTACACGCCCGTTGAAAGAGCAAAATAAAAGTCAACATCAGACATTTTGAAAAACTTCCGACGATCCATCAGAAATAATCCTCGAGTAAGAAAAAGCGAGTGCACAGAGATAGAGAGCTGAGAAGAGGAATTAGCAGCACAGCTCAACAAAGCAGCCGCATCGTCAGCGCGTCTTACCTCCTCTCCGAAATCCCGGGCTGTACGTAACGTTTATCGACGCGTGCTTCGCTCGCGACTCAAAACTCCAGCTAAGCTCGCTCGGGCTATACACAGCTAAGACAGAGGGAGTATAAGCCAGTAGCGGAGCAGCGAAGCGCGCGCGCCGAAATCCCGCCATACACAGCAGCAGGACAGATCCTGTGCGTGAATAACGTCAGCGCGCTCGCGGACGACGAGGAGAGATTTCGGGAACAGTCGAACGCCGGGGTATACGCGATTCAAGAGCCGCAGCGAAATTCCGGCTTAACCGTGCGCCGCCGCCCCGGCGAATTCCGAGCCAGCCATAATCTTATATATCCGACGGAGAACTAAGATCCAAACTGAATCTCTCGCTCTCTTGCGCTTCATCGCCGCGCTATATGTATATGTACTCCTATACACTTCGTCCTTGCTGTCTCGTGCGCAAGGCAAGTTTACCAATATTCGGCATACACTCGGCGCCAAGTTTCCTATATACCCTCTCTATGTGCGTGTCCTTGTATATATGTATATAATATAACGCGCTCTGAGAAAGGTTCTATTGTCTCTCGACGAGGTCAATGCTTCGAGAGGGGGGGGGGGGAACTCCTTTCCCTCCTCTGTATCCGTTCGAGCAAACTCGAATATTTCAGCGAGTTTTCCAGGCCATTTCGCGGCTCTAAAAACTTTCGATGGCTGCGCATACGGCGAGGTTCGCGCGCGATTTCGCGCTGAATCTAAGCTTGGCAGTGCGTAAGTGTAATATATATCGCGGGGGGAAGAAGCTGCGCGAAATCGACGCCAGTATCGTTACCATCAGCTCCATCCGGGAAAACTT
Organism: Cecidostiba semifascia; assembly: GCA_900474235.1. Taxonomy (NCBI): domain Eukaryota; kingdom Metazoa; phylum Arthropoda; class Insecta; order Hymenoptera; family Pteromalidae; genus Cecidostiba; species Cecidostiba semifascia. The sequence continues at coordinate 14,564 of UCQR01105738.1, read as the reverse complement.
TGTTTGCGCATATGCGTCTTCAGGGATATTGTTATTTCGGCGACCGTATTGCTGTATATTGCAATTCGAGTTTATATGTATGAGATTCCATAAGATCTTGCATTTAATTGATAATAATGCACGTTCAAAGCTAAATTTTTAATTAATTCAGCTTCATCCCCCTGTGGAGCTTTCGCTGCGCAGATTCTCTAACCTGAGAGACTTTGAAATACTTGGCCGAAATCCAGCTGGGTTATATCTTTAAAATTTCCGCGTTGCGCGATATATCCGTACAAGCTCGTAAATTTTCTCCGTTTTTTCGCTCTTCATCCTCTCCGCTGCGTCATCATTAATTTATTCGGCTTTTACGAAGCTGGCTCTTGCGCGGATGCACAAAGAGCGGCAGGCAGGCAGGCTCTTGAACGGGCTCGTACACGCTTTTATCCTGAAAAGCATCTGAAAGGTTTTAACTTTGAGTTTCTCTGCGCTAGGGATGTAAATTATTCCTGCGCGCAGACCCTTGAAAAATTTTTTTCCGAAAAGCTCTCGCGCGCACGTACCGTTGCACTGACTCTGGGTGCTTGAAAATTTAAAGCCAAGCATAGCCAGAGATTGCCGCAGTCCATTAACGATTGCGATTATTAAACGGGTTCCGAATATTTGCTTCGCGAAAGTCACGAGTACAAAAACCATATACCTATGTACAGAAAGTGAATAACAACCCTATATGGCCAATCAGCGATTGATTAACCAATCGTCTGGGCAGAACCGTAAATCACTATCTTCGTGATCTACGAGCAATCGTCCTCCGATGCTCTGAATAGAACAGCGAATGCCGATAAGCGACGTTGAATCTCCATAAGCGTAAAGTGGTGACACTACAGTGGCTCCGCGACATAGTTATCGGTATGATGATCGTGTGCCCTGTGGTAATAGCTACCTGGAGCCAGCGTCAGCGAGTTCTGAACGACTGTTTCTGACCAGCGTATACATCAGGCAGGCTGGTTCGATCACACCTGTTGAGGAGGCCGGGCCGGAGAAAGGATCGCCCGCATTATAGCTCTCGGCACAATGCCCATTGATTCAGGTGCGAACGAGCTTGCAGTTCACGATATAGATGTATAACCCTGAAGGAGCTAACATTACCAGCGATGTAAAACTGTCCACATCATGATAATATATATTGATACATCTTTAGATTTAGAATGTAAATAGAACTCAATCGTACATAGCTCATTGTTTTTCGATAACGATGTTATACGAGAATCGCGCGATAAGAGGTAAAGCGAAGGCAAGGAAAATGGCAGCGGCAACACCAGTCGAGTATCGGAAAAAAGAAATACTCCTTGGAGAATAAGAGCAGACTCCGCGCGCACTCGCGAAAATCAGTTATCGATGAGTCAGTTCGATGAATCGAGTTTCTCCGTAGACACATCGCTTGGGAAGAAGACAAAAAAAAGAGAGAAGGAGAAGAGATCAAGGGGGATGAAGCAAAACACACGAACGTGGCTCGAAGCTATATAGTCTGTGGCGCATTATGGATACTCATATCACAACGGCGTCGCCCCCTGATTTATTCGATTTGCCGCGTGCGAGAATAAGGGCACCGTATATTCGATAAACAGCCTATCTCTGCATCGAAATTGTCTCCGGGTGAGTCGTCGATGTTCAAGTTATAGTGTACGCTTGAATATAGACAGACGACGTGATATCGAGACAGCCGGGAACGATATTTAGAGGTTGCGGTCGTGATATGACTTTGACGGTGGATGATGCGCTACGTGATACGACGTTGCAGCAGTGAAGGGGACTATAAAAATTAAGTCTATGTTATGATACGCAGATATACCATAAATGTTTATGATGTATCTTTTCTGAAGTCTGATGATGTGTAACTTTTCGATGCCAATACGGACTAGCTCAATATTATTTAACTGTACTCTTCACTTTTTCATTAACATAGCATCAAACTTTCCATTTCATTTCAAAAGATTAAAAGGCCTTCCAAATTTCTAAATCAAGAACAGCTCTTGATCCGCAACCCGGCAATTTTACAAATTGGACACCGCGACGGTAATTAACGATTCAATATGCAGAAGCGTATACATGCTCGTCGCTTGTAACCGTCGTGCTTCACAAAGCGAGAGCTCATCGTTAATATTTGCGGTGCACTGCCAAAGCCAGCCGTGCACGCCGATGTCGTTCGCTAAAATCAGAGGTTCCCGCGCTCACGCGAAAACCGCACTAAATTGGCCCTCGCGCACATTTTATCTCGCGTCGCTTGCACCACTTGTATCGGCACGGTTAATGCAATGCGCTGAAATATGGCTTACTGCTAACTGAAATCTCGTGACAGTTTCATACATTTATATTATTATAGGCATTAATTTTCCTAATTTTAATTTTAAAACCTCAGTCATTCTAGAGAAAATTTAAAGAATCTTTTCAAACATTATACATAACTTACCTTTGTCCGATCTTTACTGATGGCAGCAAGAGTTGTGATAGCGCAACTGTTGGATCCGCAGTGCATTGTCCTACTCTCTCATTAAATCTTAAAAATAGCCACAGCAAATCAATGTCGGTTTTTTCTGCTGAATGTGCAGCTATCGCCAAAGCCTTGGAAATAATTTTTGAAAATAATATAACAAACGCTGCAATCTTTTCTGATTCTTTGAGCGCTTTACAAAGTTTAACCTCAAAAAGAATAACAGTGAAAACTAATCCTTTTATCTTTCTCTGCAAAACAAGTTATTATCAAATAATTAATAGAAATCCAGATCACTCGCCGAGATTCTTCTGGATCCCGGCGCATAAAGGTATACGAGGCAACGAACAAGCAGATACACTTGCTAAGTTAGCTTCCCTTAACAAAGATGTCGAGTCACCGGCTGTGCCTTATACCGATCTCAAAGAAAATTTCAAACTTAATATGCACAAAAACTCTAAAAATACTCTGTCGGCTCAAGGACTACTTAAAGGTAAAAAATACTTCGAAATTTTCTATCGGGACTCTAAATACCCTTGGTACCGTAGTGGTCGGTATTCAAGGGCTTATATAGTAACAGTTAATAGGTGTAGAGCCGACCATTATGGACTAGCTGAATCCTTACATCGCTTGAGAATAATCAACGACGCGCAATGTGAATGTGGCTATCCTAGTCAAGACATTAATCACGTGCTCTGGCAATGTCTGCTCTATGAGAAAGAAAGAAAGGAATTTACTAAAAAACTCAAAAAAGTCAATGTATTTTTGTCTTGTTCAGCTGACATTTTGCTGTTCTCCCCTCGTAGCTCAGCTTGCCAGTACATGTTTGATTTTCTAAACGAATGTAATTTGAAAATATAATGGACGAAAACGATTGTACAGCGTATGTTAATATAAAAGGAAAAAGTATATATTATGTAAGTTTTCTGTAAGCTGAAATGGGCCTTACGGCCTCAAATGCTTAATAAATGAAAAAAAAAAAAATTATACATAACATTCAAACAGCTCTCTGCACTACAAAGCGACAGTTCAACAATCGGAAGGTCAAGAGATAGACGGACAAAGGGCCAAAGGGACGCGAACGCGCTGAACGTGCGCGAGACAGAGTGGTTGTAATAATCGCGCGCGGCGGCAAATACGAGCGAGAATCACGTCGCGTTCGTTTGTAGCGAGCGATGCACCGTATATATACTATAATAGCCGCGGCAGTTGCAGCTGCTAACTGCCGATAACAAGCACGATCTTGCGGTACGCCCCGGACACGTACGCTACGCGATTTTCCGTAGCGTGCTTCGATGGCTTTTGCAACAATACAAAGGTAGAGGAGTGTATATCTTATATAGGTATAGAATATAGCAGTCGAGAACTATTTCGACGTATTATCTCGACGTTGCCGGAGATAAGTCGTGCGAGCCATTCCTATACAAGCGAAAGTGCTAGTGCTTTGACATCAGTGGCGTCGAAAGTTTATGTGTGGCATGTTTGATGGATCTGACAAGGCGTTTGATAGTATATGCTTACGATGCTGAGCTTTGAAATTTGCTGTCATAATATTGAGAATATATTTGGTGTAGCTAGGAATGTAACATCTTTTAGCGTTGTTTATTAATTTTTTTTTCTCATTAATCATCTCACTGTACAAAATAAATACGTTTATAGTTATATTTACAATTAGTATCACTAAAAACTATACTTAAATATAATGTCTTTCTCGTGTATAAAGTAGGATAAAAGCAGACATTTCTGCGAGTTACAAATACGTGCAGCCTCCAAAGGATTAATATAATCCAAATCCATAATTGCGTCGATTCAACGCAAGGATCACAATAGTTACTCGACGAGGATAATTGCACTATAGATTCATAAAACATCTATCAGCAGTTATAATACGACCTGTAACGAGTTAAGTTCTGTAACTCGAATGACATGCTTTGACTTGTGAGGCGACGAAGTCGAGGAAGAGGATGAGGAAGCCAACAAGCCCTGTATCTCGGTCAGCGAGCGGCCCCGGGTCTCCGGTAGGATTATCAGCAGGACGATCGTGTGTCCGGCAGTGATGGCTGCCGCCATCCAGAACGAGTACTCCTGGCCGTACGAGCTGCTGATCACCTGTTGAAGAAGCACGTAGAGAGAGAAATGAGTGGAGATTATAGAGACATATGAGCAGGCGTAATCGGGCGAGTATCTGAAATTTTTCAGGCTGGAAAACGGATTCGCGGAAATCGCCGCATCGTTTCACGGAACTTCGCGACTAGGCTACCTTGACGAGGATAAAGAGAAAAGAATGTCTGCGCCGAAAGTGCAGTCTCTCTATTTACCTGCCAGAGTTTGGTGATGAGTAATATCGAGAAGCACAGGGTAGTATTTTGCGCGGCGGCTCCGATATTCCTCGCGTCCATGGACAGACATTCCGCCGCGATAACGGTGGCTATGGTTGCCAGTCCCAATCCATAGGCCAGGGCGTACACTATGATGCAGACGAGCGGTAGGACTCCTGCTCCAGCGTCCTGTCCGTCGCCGACGAGCCCGTGATAGTAAAGGCCCATGAGCGCCATGCAACCGGCGCATATGGTCGAACTACAGGCGACGAGGGGCCTACGGCCCAGACGCTCCACCAGGCAGCCACTTAATAAGGTACAGGAGAGCTCTATCAGACCGATTAACAGTGAGACGTAACGACCGGGTATCACTGCAACCGAGCGCTCGAAGATCAGCTGTGCGTACGAGCCCATCGCTGCCATCCCTGAGAACTGCTGAGCTGTTTAAAATTCAAGTATAAGTCAACGTTACTAAAATGATTGAATTTACCGACCTGTGAAATTTCACGTGCGATATGGAAAATAATTCTTCCATATCCTATAAGGTACATTATCTGCCAAGTGAATTGTGCTGAATGAACTATGACATTTTTCACGACGCTCGAATGCCGAACCTTTTCTGCCATATCGTTCGGTATTATGAAGGGGCGAGTCGAAGCAGGGAAAAAGAAAGATGGCCAAAGGATAAAAAGAGAGGGCCGGTGGTGCGCGTATATATTGGACCTTGACGTGCGAATTTTACGCGCGTTTGACTTCAAAGGAAAAATTTATTTGGTAGCGCGATTGATTTTTATTTCATTTCAATGTTCGGACTGACTGAGTGCTATGTTTCTCTTTTATGGATGGTAGGTATGTATTGAATTTTTTTTTCATCTTCTCAAACATAAAAATGCCTCGATTCAATTCAATCAGAATGGAATTCCCCGTAATAAATTCATTTTTCGCACATACACACACTGTCATTCTTGAAATCTCGAGCTCCATAACTCACCTGTCGTAAGCAGAACAACCAGTAGAATCGCCCTCCTGCTAGCAGCGTCAGCCATTACCCTTGTGAAACTCTGCCAGGCTCCGACTCTTTTTTCCGCGACGAGACTCATTTTCGCGAATTCGACGATGCTGTCGAACTCGTCGTAGACATCAGGCCTGCCCCTCAGTTTGCGCAGACTGGTCAGTGCCTCATCGGTGCGGGCCTGCCTAATCAGCCAAAATGGTGTTTCCGGTGCGACGGTTAAGAAGAGGGTGGCGAACATCAGTACCACCGGTAAGTAGACACCGGTTGCCGAACTTAGAGTGAGGATGGGTCCGATAGTGAAGCTTAGCAAAATGCCGATGTGAATACTCGCGCAGAATACGACAGACATGTTGCTGCGTAGCCGACGTGGCGATATCTCCGATAGGTACATCTCCGTTTGGTGGGTAATCATTCCACCGCTCAATCCCAAAATTATGCGACCAATTACGAATTGCTGGAAAAAATATATCGTTATTTTAGCTCAGACTGAGTGTGGAAATACACGAGCGTCTTGTCAAGCCGGAAGCTTACTACTGAAAAGTATAACTTGACCGTTCTTTGATTCAGTGAAAATGAGATATAATTATGCGATATCGTGTCACGTGAGAATTTATATGGATCAATGTTTATTACTACGGATTCGAATTGTTTAGAATTTTTAAAGCCAAAAAAGGGAAAATAAACGGAATATCTGATAGTTGAAAGATAATTAAATTCCAGAACTGTGAAGAAAAAAGATTAGCTAATACGAAACCAATTGAAATCGAGAAACTTCATCTCATCTCATACTGTGATAACCGATGGCATGCGATAACCAATATTGGGTTTACTTTTTTTCAGGAAAAAGGTGGAAATAAATAAAAATATAGACAAGCTCGGTTGCTGAAAGCGGGAAAAAAGTTTTACTGCATGTTACGTGTACGTTTATCTATAATTAGTCGATATCGCATTATTTTTTGCTGCGCGTTCAAACTGCAGATAGAAGTTTAAATTTACCACACGCGTATCCGTACATGGATGAAAGAATTAAATATTGCACTCAACAAAAGTTTTACAGAAACTTCTAATTTTTTTCTTTCTTCACTTCACTATATAAATTAAATTTTCAGAAAATTCGCGTTCAGCAAATATTTTCCATTGTTCCATTAAAAGCTCTCGACATCAAACGAAAATATTCGGAATCCATCAGACCAGGAATGCCAATACCCCGAGGTGGAAAAAATCCCATTTAATAAATAACAACTGCGCGTCTCCCCACCAAATCAAAAGAAGCGAATATACAGAGCGCAATACAAAGCGACAATTTATAGCCCGGGGCGGACTGTTCGTTCATCAACTCACCCAAAAAGAAGCGGCGATGGCGATTATGGACCAGCCAAGGATCATGGGCACTGATGCTAGAAGAAATAGCCGCTTCTTGCCAAAACGACCGGCGATGACGACTGATGTTAGACCACCGGTAAACATGCCCAGGTACAAGATGCCAGCGATCCATGATGCTTGTGATTCCGTGAACGCGTAACTGGATGACAGGAGTTGAGGAATGGCAGCCTGTGGCCAAGCGGCTGCAAAACCTACCGCTACGCCATTTAGACATGCTGAAATCAGTAGTTGGAATAGATTAAAATTGATATAGTAAATTTGTTTATTCTCTGGATCTATTTTCGCGAATTTGGTTAATTTATTATTCAGTCGTGAAAACATTGTATACCCTTACGCCCTTCGCTAGTGATGAAAACAATACACGTGAAAACATTTCAATTTTGGCAGAATTTTTAGAAAAAAAAGTAAACACGACACAGCTTAATCGTAAACCGATAGAAATACCCTCGAAACACTTTCACGTTGCCGCCACACGAATTCACTTAATCACACTCAATGCTAAACGCTGCCCGCGCCGACTCCGTGCCCGGGTTTCCTTGGCCGCATGTATGTACCTGCGAACACGGCCGTGCAAAAAATTCTATTGCAGCAGCGCTGCTGTGGTCGTAGAGTCGCGCTATCGCCCATAGCTCCGGTCTCAAGCGTCGAACGGCTTCTGGCCTGTCGAGCATCGTCTCGAACTAAATAGTGATGAGCGGCAGCCGGCGGAAAAGCCGCGCGCGCTCTCTCATGAATATGCACTATGCTATGCAGTCGAGCCTCGTTGATCAGCGTTGACTCGCGCGAGTACAGCCCTCTCTCTCGGCACCGCGTGGGGAACTTCGATAGCGCCAGTGCTTTGCGCCTCTTCTTCTTCTTCTTCTTATTTTCAGAGAATTCGTATTCGAACGCACGCGCGCGAGCACGTCATAAAAACACGATATTATCTGTAAAGGGAAATGCTAAACGTAGATAAATTACTAAAGCTAGATTTGCGTGGGTGTCTAATCGTGGATTGGGATTTCGCAGAATGGGATTAACCTGTGTGACTCAAACTCACGCTGAACAAGAATAAAACTTTTCTAAAAATAGGTGATTGGATTTTTCGCAGTTTGTATAATGCAAAAAAGGAAAAAACCAGATGGCGGATGAACGATCTATTAGTAGACTGACATGTATACAATTGCATTACCTTAACGATTATAAATGAGGTAGAAGATTTCTCATTTCCTGCTTTAAAGTAATAATATGATAATATGATAATGTAATAATATGATAATATAATAATAATATAATAGTAAGGTAAAAATGTTTTTAATTTTTTGTTATTATATTGTATGGTGATTAATCAAAAGTGGCACTGATTGTTTGAACAAACGATAACTATTGATTTCTTATCTGAAAAATATAGATTAATGCCGGAAGTCATTGGACTGCTCGAGTCAGAGGGGTCTTAACAGTTTTAATTGATACATGATGATTTGTCAGTTTGACGGTTTGGCCAATTACAGCAATCATTCACTGTTTAGAATTTTTTTGCTATTAAAAAATGTAGTTGAATTGATTAAAAAAAACACTCGTTTGTCTTCGGATAGCGCTCTTCATTTACAATTTAAATGTTTAGTTACAATGTTTCAAGTTATTAACTTTTTTTGTACGGCATCCACAAATCG
>UCQR01105734.1:0-11030 GCA_900474235.1 Cecidostiba semifascia | reverse complement strand
ATATATACGTGTATGAAAAATCAACATTTTGAAATAAAAATTGAATATTTTTTAACTCGTTCTTTAAAAGAACTCTGTAATTAATTTTTCGTTCGAAAAAAGAAATTTAGTGCTTCAGCTGACGCCGCGGCTCTTCTTCGTCGGTGAAGTAAAACTTCATCGCGCAAACGAGATTTCATTTCACCCGAGCGGCTTTTTGCTAACAAGCGCATAGAGGGCTCTGCTGCTCTCGCTTGGTAGAGCATATTATTATATAATATGATATTCACAAAAGGATGCGTTACTTTTGACCGCAAGAATTATTTACACTATCCGGCAACTTGGAGGGCTCTCGGAACAGCTTAGAGACGCCGAGATTAAAGGACGCCACTTTGCTTATTGCTCATTCTGGCCTCTATAACGCCTTAGCTGAGCTTAATTTTGCTAATGAATTACACAGCAAGCTCGGTCTTTGACCAAACCGTAGATGAGTATTCCGTGTTAAAGTATATTATCGCGTCAAGTTTTGGCTTCCAAGTCCCATTTTCAAATCATCAAGCTTCAAAAAATATTACGATATTAAAAGAACGAAGATAACAAACTAAAATTAGAGTTATTCAAGCATCTTTGTTTTATTTCAGCCTATAAATAGAGTAGAATTACATAATTCAAGCGGCATTTAGCACGCGACTATTATACGCCGTTGCTATAATTGTATACACACATACCTATATATACCTCGAGGCTAATCAGCCATCGCGAGAGTCGCGCAATTTTCGCCGATGCTTATCGCGAAAATCGCGCCTCGCGCGCGAAGAAATAAATTGAGATCGATAATTCGCCAAGAGAGAAAAACAGAGAGAGAGAGAGAGAGAGGGACGACGGTTTATACTCTACTGCCTCGATATTGCTACGGCCACCGCCGGCGATATTTCATTTCCCGCTCCTTCGCCAAATACACTCGGCGGCTCTCAATATTTAGAGCGAAAAACAAACATCGAACGTATCGTGGAAAGAGAGAGAGAGAGAGAGAGAGAGAGAGAGAGAGAGAGAGAGAGAGAGAGAGAGAGAGAGAGAGAGATGATTTTCAATATCCAACGGGTGAGCGAAGCCCTTGGAGAGTTATTAATATCTACGGCACTCGGCGTTTATTGCTTCCTGTGTGCGTATGTCTTTGCATGATGTATATGTGTATGTGTATATGTGTACATACCCGTGTAGCGGAAGACATGGACAAGAATTGTAGCTGAAAGATGTGCGGATTTTTTGGTGAATCGAGCCTTGGGAGAAATGAAAGATGACGAGGACATCTACTCGCGATCCTCGTGAAAGCTTGTCGCGAATCGATACGACGAAATGAATGACGTGATATTGTCATATTGCTCGAAACGTGAAAGATGCAGACGACGAGGAAACTCGATTGCATTTTTGTGCTGATTGATGGAGTCTATGTGAGTCTTCTATATACAACGTTTTTCATTATTTTCGCTTCGACGGTATACACGACGGAATTATTATTGAAAAAGTAAATAAACCGCTGTATATTACGATTCTAATAATAGCGCAATAAGTTACAGCCCTCACCACAATAACCTTTCATTATTTACATCTCCTCTCGCATATGTACATATAATAAGACGTCAGGCATGCAGGCATTCCGTCATATCCATCTCAACGAAGCCGCAATAAAATCATGCATCCGAGCGCGTAAGACGGCCAAATCTAAAAAAATATCCCGTATATGAGCTAGAAATGGCCCTCTGTTCCCATTCACTCGGCGCATACATCAGCTCCTCGAAGAGCTCATTACACGCGTCTAATACCGCGACGAGATCTATACATCCTATAATCATCGTCGCGATAAGCGGAAGGTCGCCGCGGACGATTTTCTCTTCCCCCATACACGTGAATCTCGACTTGCTCCGCGAGAGAATCACATACTATATTATACGTCAAGCCTATACTCGTGAAAACGAGGGAGAGCATTATGGGGTGCTGTATTATACAATATAAGTGTGTATAGACTGTATATAGGAGGGGAGAGTCGAATTAGCCTCTCCGCGATGACTTTCCATTATGTATATATATACGCGCGCCTGATGCGGTGGACTGCTGTGGACCGAAGGGGCCATAGTTTGAAGGGGACACCGCCGGGCGTATATATAAAAGCGTAGATCGAGTAGAGAGCAGGCCGGTTTGATTGGCCGGTGTGCGGTCGTATAGTGTTTGCAAAGCGAGCCGTCTTTCAAAGGCCGGCCACAGTCTCTCTCAATATTTACCTAACTCGCGTCGCATTGTGCTCTGGGTGTTTCGGCGCGTCGACGGTAATTTGTGAAACTTTCTTTGTCATCGTGTGTGTGTGTACCCTCGCGTTACTCTTAATTCCGTCACACGTGCTCCCCAGGGATTATACGAGTCGTATATAATATATGAAGGGGGAGGTCGAACAAAGGTTCCAGCGGTAAGAGAGGAGAGAGAGAGAGAGAGCATGTGTGTGGTCAATATAATATGATGTCAGTACGCGTATTCAAAATCGAGCTGGCCACTTTACTATTATTCAGCTTTTTCGTTCAATACCGTCGAGAATCGTTTTATTATATGAAAAATCGCATCGATTCGTCGTCAAACGAGCAAACGGCGCGGAGCATCAGCATCATATAAAAAATTCTTGAAAAATTGAATTGTTAAAATCCAGCCGCGCATTGTGCTGTGCAGGGCCGAGAGCTCGTAAATGCAGTGACGAGCCACCACACAAACTGCGTTAGAGAGTTCGAGAGACGCCAGTATATAATATCAGGACACAAAGAGAGACAGAGTAGGAAATCGGCGCGCACCTGGCCTATAGGTGTTCGTTGATTGAGAGTAATCTGTTTTGTTAATTGCAAGGTCCGCAGAGAGAGGTCCGATACCTGCGGTCGGGCTGCACTGCTGCGAGTTCAGCATTACAAGCTCGTAGCCGCCACATCCTTCCCCGACGCAGCAGCAGCAGCAGCAGCAGCGGCAGCACACAGGGACGCTTGGTTAACCGACTAATTGCAATACTGACGTTGCTGCAGCCTCGACTCGACTCTATATATACTATTCTCTCTCTCTTTCCCGTTCGCGCATATACTATTTGCCCTGGTGGGTGTCACGCGCGGTATTTCAGGAGCTTCGTCGTTGCAAATTCTCGCTCATGTCAAAGCAGATCACGCTACTATACACACCCCGACGAGAGATTCAACGTTAATTAATAGCGTCTTTGGCTGCGCTACGTCTTACGTAACCTGCACAAAGCGCTAACTTGTTAACAGTGATACCGAGAATTCAAATAATGGTCTTGATAATTGCTGTACTGCGCGTCGATTTCCTTATACACAGGACAAAAGATTTCGACTCACCAGTCGTGTACATTGCCACGCCTTTGAGCGTCACGGGCTCGAGTATTGCGGGCTCGCTTCTGCCCTTGGCGTTGACGGCGTACAAAAATAACCTGTAGCTCCTACCGGTCGACAGTCCGGCGACCTCGATCGTCGGCCCGTTAACCGAGGCGGCTACGGTCTTGTTCAGGATAACGGGGCCGTCGTCCTCGTCGCTTACAACTTCCACGTGGTAGGCCTGGATCGGCAGTCCACCGTCGTAGCCCTCGAGACAGCGGACTAGGAGACCAGTACCTGCGACACCATTCAGACTGGCAGCTCCCTTACTGGCTAAGCCAAGTTCCTCCAGTTCCATAGCCGAGGAGAGTTCCGTGGCCGTGCAGTTGTGCAGGGCGTAAGGTCGGCCGGCTGCGATCACCTGTTTCCGAGAAGACAAAAGTATATTTATAGAAGTGAGTGTAAGCAGCTGATAGAGATCGTTAATTCGTTTTCGGACGTTTTCGTGGGCCGTTCTAATACCGGTTCGTCAAGATTTACGAGCAGCGTGCGGTTCATTCGAATGTGTTTGTAGCGAGAGAGAGAGAGAGAGAGAGACGGGATGACTTATTGGTCTTTTATTCGGGTTCGCTGACTTCCAGAGCGTGTGCGTATGTATGTGAATGGATAGATTCGATATTAATTTTTAGGTTTTTCATCGAGAAATCGGGATGAAAAGTTCTATAAGTACAGTGCAGAGTTTTTCTCTTCCAAAATTGGTTTTCCTCGAATTTCCAAAATGTATCTATACACGCGCATTTCATGAAATTTCCGGTATTCAATTTCGTGGTGATCCAATATTTGCTTGTGGATTTTTCATTAAAGTTATATTTCGTTTTGAACCATTTGTTTGGGCTCTAGCATTCTATTTTTTTTTATGTAAGCTTTTCTCTGGCTAAAAACGGTTTTTTCGTATTAATTTCGAAAATTCATATATATACGTATTCAATAAAATTCTCGATATACAATTTCGTGCGAATCCAATATTTGCTGTTGGATTTTCCTTTAAAATTGTATATTCCGTTTTGAACTGATATTTGATGTTTGGACACGAATATTTTATTTTTTTTTTATCAAAGAAAACTCAACACGTGTACACAGCATCTTTCGAAAATATTAATAATTCGCATCAGATACCTCGAAAACACTGGGTCTCCCGCAGACTGGAAAATCTAATTAAATCAACAAGTTAAATGTATAAGAGAGCAAAAGGCCTTATCCCGACGCTCCGCGCTATATACACAGTGATATTTCACTGAGAGAGCACACGGCAATCATAAATATCCCGCGCGTCTCACCGATTCCATAAATTAAGAGATTCCGGAGTTTAATCTAGCAGCGTTTCCTCGACTATCGAATAAACGAAAAGCCGGCAATCGCGCGCGTCTCTGGTCTTTTAAGCGCGCGCGTATATATATAAGATAGACGCTGGTCTCTTATCTCGAGTCTGGCTTCTGCCTAAGCGATAAATCTATAATAAGACTAGGGCGTCTACTATTACACAAGGCGCGCGCTCGCGTATAGTATATACACACACACACACACATAGATTTAGATTACCTGGAAGAGGCAAGGCGCTCGCTGTTTGCCCACTTGATTGCTGGCCCAGCAGGCAACGGTCCCGTAATCCATTTCCGTCGAGGGCGTGTAGTTCATGCGCGAGCCGTGAAACTGCTGGTACTCCTTGAGCTGCTGTTGCTGCTGTTGTTGTTGGCTCGTGGTGGGACTGCCCGTGGCGACGGCTGTCGAGCTTGCGTGGGTGTATCGCGACTGCGGCACTTCCATCAGCTCACCCGAATTATTGAACGTCCAGTGGAAAGTCAACGGCGCCGGATGAGACTCGACCGAGCAGACAAGCGACACTGTTTCCTGCTTCAGAGCACCGACCACCAATTCGCTCTTGCCCTCTTTGCACACTGGAGCGTCTGTAATTTTTTAATGTGTTTTTCTTTTATTATAGAGTTTCGTTTTTTTTTTATTGGGAGTGTATTGTTTGTTATTCGTACGGTGCATGTTTATATACTCTGTTTAGATTTCGTAGAAATAACTAGGGGTTCAGGTTCGCAGGAATTTTTTGTTGTTTTCTTCTTTCATTGGACAAACACCGCTTCCAATTAAAATTTTAATTTGGCGCTCGATAACTCTCAACCGGTATATGCATATCCAATTATCGATTTGATGTGGTATACACGGCTGAAATCGCTTCTTTTATTTATAAAAGATCCAGTATATACTTATGTGGGTGTTGTAAGAAAAAGAGATCGCGCCAAAAGTTGAAAAATTCGAATAAAAAGCGCAGAGCAATTTAAGTTGGCGCTAATCAAACTGCAAATATATATAACTTATATTTATTTTCTATAATCTGAAAACTAAAATTGCCTCAAGCTCATGCGTATCCGGTCGCCGTCGCCGCACGCGGCGACGGCGCTCAAGAAACTTTGGCATAGGAGAAAATCTAAAAAGTTTTTGCGCCAAGCGGTTGAAAAATTCGATATCTGAAAGGTCGAACGACAATTTAAGGGGATTTCAAAGTTCTGAATGCTTTTTGGCTCGGCCAGCATCTCGCAATATTTCCTTCTGCATTCCATATACGCTATATACTATATATACGCGACTTTGCGCGCGCTCAAGGCAAACTTTAAAATGTCCCCCTCGATTATACTTGGCGACTCGGCGAAACCTGAACGAACTATTCATTTTATCGAGGCCATACGCGCGATATCAATTCCTCGATTAACCACCGAATATGCGCATCTTTCCCTCCCTTGAGAGCTGCACCTATCTGTGCGTATATATAAACACGATGTATACCAGCCGTGAGAGATCGAACGACGTTGGACAATTTATGAGTCGACCGCCAACAGAAGCAACCGAGTGGTTTAGTATTTAGAGTATATCTAAAAGGAGAGGAATCGCGAGTTCACTTCTCTCGATTCAATTGGCAAGATGTATCCGATTAGCGGATAAATGGACGTCAATCGGGGGGAAGATTATACTGGCAGTCGACGAGGCTAAGTGGCGTACGTCTTGCGAGCACGGTGGCTATATATATGCAGCTGATTCTGATGCTGGCCTGAGAGGAAGCCTCGGCTCGTCTAATTGTAAGACGCTTGTCATGAGCAACGCCTGATCTATATATATATATACGGAGAACCGAGAGCCCACGTCAGAGTTCGAAACGCGCATCATGACACGACCAGGCGCACGGGTCATTTCGAAGTAAGAAGTATAAGTCAGCGGGTTTTAACAAGAAAGTCGATACAAAGCGAGCTTTTCTCGCGGAATCTAATGGACTGTGCCGGAGGGGGGAAGAGATCAAAGCGTATTGAAGATCGAGTTCCATTGTCGTCGGGAGTTAAAATATCAGGAGTCGGACAAGGCGAGGACGATTCTGATGCAGCTGTGCGGTGTGGTGTGTATATACATGGCGGCGCGAGAGACAACCAACCACTGTGGAGGCGCAGCAGCTCGGATCCTCTTGCCGCACCCCCGTGTGGCTTAGCGCATTACCAGGCAGCGTTCACCCACACATGAATATTCAGCCGTGCGCTTTACATACATTGAATATGCATCGCGGTCCTTCCTTCCCTCTTAGGTCATTTACAAGATGAAGATACGAGAGGGAGACAGAGAGAGAGAGAGAGAGGGCGGGGAAGTATAGTGGGTTGAAGAGACAAGTGCCGCCAAGGGGGTGCTAGCCATTTTAATAGAATATAACCCGGTGTGCACTTTTTTGCAGCTGGAATTGGCTCGGAACGCGGATTTTCTGTTTCGTGTGTAAGCTCCGCCAATGGCATTATCGCCCTGGCTGAGAGATTTTTTTCTCTCAAGGGGAGATTATGCTTCTTTTTTCTGCACAGCAGCAACTCGCAGTGATTTCTGCATTATCGTTTAAAATAGAGAGGGTGGTGGTATGAGCATATTTTTCATTAAAAATATACAACCGTCATGGTATCGCGATATACACGTATCGCGTGTAAAATGACAAGCTTGATGGATTGCAAGAGCGAGGTTCGATTGATTGACTGACTGACTCTAATTGATCGATTAAAATTAACATGCATCAAGTAATCGACAAGAGAATTTCCCGCAAACGTCAAGAGTCATGAATAATTGTTTGCCGTATACACGTTCCGTTTCACATTTCACATATATGCACACATCAGAGGTATACGAGATAAAATTGCGGCTCGATAAACAAATTGCTAATCAACATCGCTCGAACACCGTGTCTATGCACAACAACACACATACATACACACATTGTACAGGTGCGAAACGTGATTACATCTTCGCCTCGCCCAGGAGCGGCCTTAATGAGCCTGGTTCTCTCTCGCCTCGATATATAGTGTAACAGGATGCCCGTCCTGTGTAATACGGGTAAAAGCTCAGGCGCATACACACACACACACGTATGCATGCAATGGCTATACGTGTATAGTATACATGTAGACAGAGCGGAGGGAATCTTGTTAGCGTGCTTTTGCCGTGTATCCGGGGGGGTGGGTTATATGGCCGTGGAGCTGCAAAAGGGACGTATACAGGGAGGGGGCATCAGAAGCAAGTGACAGATTAGCAATTACTTACACATGACGCGAAGAGGCACGGGATTACTGACTGTTTTGCCCTCGCTGTTGACGGCCAGACAAGTGTAGTCGCCGGCAGAATGACGGGTTATGCCCTGCAGGACCAGCGAGTGATCGCTCAGTACTATGCCCAGCGTCGCGTTGTTCTTCAGCTCCTTCGCCTGTCGAATATTATTATTGTACATTAGTTAAATTACGAGGCGAATGTGATTGAATTCGGGAATGACACATCGTAGCTGGCTATATAAATATAGGCTTCAAAGCTTTATTCCGAAGGCGGCGGCAAATAGAGACTTATGGGGTCAAGAAGCGATATATGTATAGGTATGTATAGAGAGAGAGAGAGACTCACATCCTTGAACCAGGAGAGCTTGTAGGCCTTGGGATTGGCGCGCACGATGCACTCGAAGTAGACGTCGTCGCCCTCCTTGATGTCGTCGGGATTCAAGGAGACTCCCATTCGCAGGCTCACCACGGGCTGATACTGCACGTCCAGATGCCATTTATCCTCGAGCGCGCTGTTAGGAATATTCGGATTCTCGGCCCTGCACGTGAGGTATTTGCCGTCGTCCTCGATGCTCGGCACGAAGCTGAGGATGCTCAGGCTCTGATTGTTCTGCGGCGCATACTGCAAAAGCCGGGAGAAAGAGAGAAAAGACTTATTGACCTTTTCCGTTGGCCAGCAGCAGCAGCAGCAGCAGAAGCAGCAAAAGAAAAAGGGGAGGAACGAGCTGAATCTCGAGGATTCAATTCATTCCCCATGAAATTCAATTCGAATGTGTGTGCGTGTGTGGTTCGATGAAAATTATTATGAGAAAGATTCCAACGCTTTTAATTTATAATCAATTTATGTCACTCTAAGAACAGCGACAAGAGTTTATCACAGTTATATTTTCATACACCTTTTATTATCTCTCCACTTTTTATTATCTCTCGATCTCACGAAACTGCGACATAAAACACAAACGTGCGCGCACGCATTATCGCCGGCGTGTATCTGTTAGAATACATTTTTACCTCGGCGATTCGTGATGTTTACGCGGCTGTATATACCGATCGGCCGGTGCGATATACCAGCAAAAAAGCCAGCAAACCCATAATACAATGTATTATACACCACCGAATCTGTCCATCAGAAGTGTATAACAGATGCGTCGCAGTTAATCACGAGAGGAGTCTTCTCCGTGTCAATACTAGTCCACCATATAATCGGGAAGGACGATCGCGGCTTATATATTACAATACATGTATAGACGACGGAGTATATCGGGAACCGCATCAGAGCATCCGCAGCAGATCGAACTCTGCTGTAGCTGTAAGTTCGTTATCCGCTCGGTTTTTTTTTCCTCTCTCATCTATAGGCCTCGCTCTGCTGCTGCTGCAGGATCGATTCGTTTGTCCGCGAGCCTCCGCAGCCGTTGCATTCGACCATGGGGCCATCCATAAGCACGTTCGCAATACGTGATGTCGTCCAATTATTTGATAAAGCAACGTGACGGACTTAAATTCAAGTCACACGTGCGCGCAAAGCCTGTGGTGTATTTTTTTTTGTTCGTTATTCCTTCGTTCGCTCGTTCGTTTTCAGGTATTTTCCGTGATTGTAAGAGCCTCGTGCACACGCTATATATTCCACCGCACGATTTCGTTCGTGATTTCTGATTGAAATTTAGGAAAATTTTCCGATCCCAACCTCGAGATTATAATTGCGCCGGAGGAGGAAAGGAAAAATAATCTCCCGACGAGATAAGGTACACATAATGAACGCGTTATATTTTTCACGCGAAATTTATCTGCCGAGAAGGATCTGTTGGCGCGCGGGATGGATTAGCATTTGAAGAAAAAGGAAATAAGAAGAAAGAGAGAAAAAGGAGGAGGGGAAAAATGTATAGTCGAGCGCGTTATTAAGACACCTCTAGGCCAAGGCGGTCCGATGCTAAATAGTACAGTTTCTGAGCGGTTTCATTATGGAAATTTTATTCTCCCGAGATAAGAAGGCAAAGGCGAGCTTTGAGGGACGAAAAATCCGATTAACGCAGATAGCGGAGACAATGACATAGTTGCATGCACTTGGAAAATCCGTTTTCTTCTCTTTTTTTTCTTTTGGTCGATTTCTGCCGAGCAGACGCATCAGCGGAACGACTATACGCGGCAGTTTCCGAGAGATTCTCGGCTTTTGTACTCTGTTAATTATCAGATAAGCTGGAAAAACGCGACGAGAGCGTCAAGTTTATTTATTGAAGTACTTAGCGGGGTAATTGAGTGCCATCAGTTTCTCGGATTCAATCACGATGGTCGTATATAAATATATGTTTGTTAAAAATTGTACGATCATGATGATGATGATGATACAAAGAATACGAGGGTCTCCACTCGTGACTCGAGATATTTCAATACACGTGTCCCCTCCCTCGAAAGCATTGAATCGCAGAGTCACGCTGCATCAAACCTAAAATCCGCACTTATGAATTTTCCTTTATTCCACGGCGCTGCCCTTTTGTTCGGCGTGAAATATATTACCTCGGATTCTTGCGGTCGCAGAGTATAGGGCGGCCGAATATATATTAAGACTCTCTTCTCGTGAAACGAAAAGCTTTTATTTAGAGCGTATATAAATTAAGCCGATCGAATGCGGCGTATATACAGCGTGCTCTCGAAACGGCTTAATAATATGGAATATAAGCATCGAACTGGAAATGGGATAGTAAACTAATACGGCGTACGTATATGTAGCCTCGAATTTTGTCGATTATACACGAGCTGTGCATTATAAAGACGCGTGACGTATAATCGCGAAAGTCATTTGAATTTGATTATATGTATTTTCGCTAATATTACACATTAAGCAACTTTGACTCGAAACTTTACTTCATGATCTAATGAAAAAGCTTTTAAAATCAAAAATTCCAGATCTCTCTCAGTGCAGCGTACAGAATCCATTTGAAACCGTCACGTCTATCCAGAGGCAACCGATCGATAACATTGTATACCCAGCACTTAGTGTATACTCGCAATCGAAAATTCCCTCCCGTAATAGCGAAGGCTACACACACACACACACACACACACACAC
>UCQR01105721.1:9003-19295 GCA_900474235.1 Cecidostiba semifascia | reverse complement strand
GTCTATAGCTATAGCGGCATTAAGAATCGGTCAGCTGTGCACTACTGTGCAGCCGGGGCACTCGGCTCGCCGCCAGCTCCAAGCTCCAATAAGAATGGCCGTCGCACTGAGAAGGAACTTCGGAGCTTTACAGCCGGTCTTCGGGAAGCCGCATTTTCCGCAATCCAACAACACCAGGTAATTATCCATAACCTCGTCTTCCTACAACCTTTAAATTCAATTCAACAAGTCAGTGAGCCCGAAAACGAGACTCCCACGACGTTCTCCCCGCTCCCGTCGCTGCGTCACTCGTGCGGGATCTCGCATCATACGCATACCTACACAGTGATAAAGAGAGACGGAGAGTTCTGTATATTGACCAACAATACGCGCACATGTGTGCGGGAGCGTGTCCGTGTATACACGTACAGTGTGGACAGTTGTTTTCATTTTTTATTTTTTCGACAGGCGCTTGACCAAGTCGGCGGACCGCCAAGACATCAGCGAAGGATGGTTCAGCAAGCTGCTGGTCAGAAAAATCGAGCCGACCAAGGAGTCGCACTCGCGGATGCTTTCGGACAAGCAGGTCATCTACGCCCTACACACGCACAACATCCGCCCTGACTCCTACGACAAATACTTGGCGAACTAGTGAGTCCACGCATACCAGCGCACACGCGCCCGCTCCTATACGTATCTCTCTTACTTTTTCTTGTGACCTTCTGCTATTGCTCTTTTTTTTATCTTCTTTAATTATACATGGCAAGAGAGATGGATGCTTATTTGGTATCTTGCTCTCTTGGCTGAGAGATGGAAATTTCTTTTAACGGTGCAGGGCTATTTCTGCTGACAGACCAATCAATTGATGACCATCAAGTGGATTTGATTGACTTTGATGCAAACTATTTTTAGACACTGTGGGGAATGAGTTGTAATGTTTGTTTTTGCAGAATCTTTTTACTGCACTTTTATGTTACTGTACTTTTTGCTGTACTTGTTTATTGAATTATTCTCCGTGGGATTAATTATTTAAAAGCATAGTTTATCAATGGAGTTCTCATTTTAATTGTCAAAGTAGTACAAAACAAGGTGCTTAAGTGCATGATTTTGGAATAATTCAAACATATTCTAGTTGCTGCTTGAAATAATTGTTATGCAAAATTTTTATCTCTTATCCCTGCTGACATCAAAAACATATCCAGATGTTTCGTAACAATCAAAGACATTGAATGCCTTTGAGATAAGAGCCTGAAGATAATTTTGTTTATGAAAACAGCTTCTCTATGTACATTCAGAATATACAGAATATTTATTCATGTTTAATTATTTTTCAGCGCTGAAAATGTTAATCATATTCATTCCAAGAAGCAAGATTTGAATCTGGAACTTGTGGGATCATGGACCGTCGAGGTCGGAGATTTGGATCAAGCTCTGCATTTGTGGCAGTACAGTGGAGGGTTCCAAAATATCGATAGAGCACAGGCACTACTTGCCAATGATGAAGTAAATATTTTCTTTAGTCCATTAACAATTTAGCACTAATCTGTTCATCTTGATCATTGACTAAATATTGGTTCAATTTTTGTTATAGCCATACCAAAAGCTTCTTAAAGAGCGTGGTAATTATTTGAGATCTCGGCATTTACAATATTTATTAGCATTTAGTTATTGGCCACCAATAGTCACAAGAGATGGCTCAAACAAGTATGAGATCAGAAGTTACAGTTTAAAGCCAGGAACCATGATAGAATGGGGAAACAATTGGGCAAGAGCCGTTAATTTCAGGCGTAACAACGACGAAGCTTTTGCTGGCTTTTTCTCGCAAATTGGGCGACTTTACAATGTTCATCACTTTTGGTGTAAGTACATCAGTATAAGACCCAAAGATTATTTTTTAATCAAAATCAATCAATCAATCAATCAATCAATCATATCTCAGGTTACAAGGATCTCCAGTCGCGTAAAGAAACACGTGAGAGCGCCTGGCGATCACCTGGCTGGGACGAGTGCGTTGCCTATACGGTGCCTCTGATCCGCGAGATGCACTGCCGCATTCTCAATCCAACGTCCTTCTCGCCCACCAAGTAAATGCGCTAAACCCACTCGCGCTTTTGTGCGCAAAATAATAGGAGCATCGAAAATGAAAAAAATATTAAAAATAAAGCGCTATCCTTTTGTTTATAATTAAAAATGTGTACTCGCATTTGTATATCTGTAAAACTATAATGATAATAATTATGAAATATTGTACAAAAAAGCAAAATAGGAAGGTCTGTAGCGACACTGTACCGTGTATAAAAAGTCGAAAAAGTTTTTTTTATATCGTTTATGTAGAAAAAATCAGCTAGAATTATACGCAAATGTCGAACAATTACGAGCTAGGAACTCGAAACGTTGATGATTAATTTGTTGATGGTAAAATGGTGTTCATTATGAATGTTATACGCAAGAGGAAAACAAAACGATGAAGCATACGTAGCATCTAAGGATTGAGGAAAAGAGGTAATAATGCGAGACTACGAGCAAAAAGATGTAAAACAAAGAAAATTTGTATGCGACGTATAACGAAGAAGGAATGTGACTGGGTATATATAATATAAAATACAGTAACGGATATTTTTAATATCAATTTTTTTATTATTATCTAATCGACGTAACGGGTTCGCGAGGAGCTGCTTTTCTCGCTCTCCCGTTCTTCTCGTTCTTTTTGCTCTTCTTTTTTCATTCTTTTGCTGAATCCTCCTTCGACGCTCCATTGACGGTTGCGGAGCACGCACTCGGCTTCATCTTCGAATCGCGCGGTGCGAGTGCTTTGCTCGGTTCATTCCATTATTATTATTATTTTTTTTATTAATATTCTTGTTTTTTGTTCATTCTTTCCTCACTTTTTATTCAAGTTAGAAAATGTATTTTATGCTCTACCTAAACTTAAGGATAAAAATAATTATCGTAATTATTAAAACCGGTCAAAAGTGTCCGACTATGTTTTTTGTCTTATTAATTTTTTTTTGTTTCTTTTTCGTTCGGTTACTTAGCTACAGAGGTTTATTTAATTAATTATTTACTTCATATCTTTTGCTCTTTCTCTCATTGAACTCTCCTTTCTCGTGTCTCGTGTCCCATATTTTCTGGTGTGTATATGTGTTGCGTTCTTGTACTCCTAGTAGTAATAGACAACACTCAAAATCCGTAGTTACACGCACACTTTCTTTTCAGAGAAAAATCATCGTTCAGCGTTCATTACAATCGAGTGTCCGTCATCGCCTCGTCTCTCTGCCTTCGGCGCATAAATTACAGTTTGATTGGCACCAAACCGTAACATGCACAATCATCATCAGATGTGTATACGTGTATGTTTGCGGGATGTGGGGGGCATTGACTCTGTTGCCTCGTACTCTCGTCAAGCGCATTTTTACGTGTGTTTGTAGGTGTGTGTGCGCGGGGCTTACAATATAACTCAATGCTTATAGATACACGCCGTTTAACATTGCACAGATTTCATTTTTGTTTAACTTTCCTTGCTTCTCTTTCACATCACTGCGATTATACAAAAACGTACATAATTATACTCTAACGTGTGTTTATCTTTTATTATGTTCTTTTTGTTTTTAAACTAATATTATTAGAGAGGATTTCTCTTGTTCTTTTACCTTTGCATTTATTAATTCTTAATTTTTGTCGCTATTTGTATAAAACTTTTCTTTTATGATTCGCGTACTTAGTTTCCCGCTGAAAAATGTATTTTAGTCACACTTTGATCGACGCGACGCTACGAAAGTTCGCATATATATTCGACAACATGACGCACGAAAGTCCAAGATAAAATGATTAACAAAACCCCGGAGAAAAATTTCATGGTTACTATATATTTCATTTTTTCTTCATATTGAACAGTTCGATAATTATAAATACAGATATGAAAAATTGATTGAATTAATTATTTTTACAGTCGTTATTTTATTGATGTCAGCTAAAACAATAAAATTATCACCTCGAGAATACGAAAAACACATACATTTTTCTCAGATAAATATCTTATAAAACGTATACATGCCTTTTTCCTCTCCGGGGCGCTAAAACAAGAAGAAAATACTTAAGCAGAAAAGTTCGCGAAACGCGGATTATCGACTTGGAATTTACAATGAAGAAAAAAACGAGAAACTTCGAGAGAAAAAAAGTGGACAACAAGAAACGTGCTTTCCTCTTTCTCTCTCTCTCTCTCTCTTGCATATTACATACAAGAAGCACAGCGAGCTGGACAAAATTTTCATATCTTTGGCTGGATATATATATATTTTAAACGCGATAAAGTCACTTTAAAACTCATTCCAAAATACATTTTCCTTTGTGTAATCGGAGGAATGTAGACATGTTTCATACTAAATAGCTAAATAAAAGAAGGTGCGCAAGTGCTTCGAACGTTTGTTTCTTTGAAATAATAACTGCTTTGCTACAAAAAATCTACAAAAACGAAGACGCTCAATCGTTACTCGTTACATATAATTGACTGTATTTTCACGATTTAAAGTTATACCAGCAAAACCTCAAAGTTTCTATGAGTTTAAAGTGACTTCACGTTATAGTTTACTTTTTTTAACGATCAAGAGACATACGAATATTACACGTATGCACACACGCGTATATAGTCAATATTTGTTTTATATACAGTACAAACTAGCAAAACGCTGAAATAATAATTTTCTTTTATCTATTACATATTTGATAGAGCTTGCAGTTTCGAGCTTTTGGTGATCGGAACTTCGAGCTCGCTTTCTTTCACACACCTTTTGCTTCGTCTTCTTTTGTCTTTTGCTTCATGACG
The DNA here is from genome assembly GCA_900474235.1 of Cecidostiba semifascia. Classification (NCBI taxonomy): domain Eukaryota; kingdom Metazoa; phylum Arthropoda; class Insecta; order Hymenoptera; family Pteromalidae; genus Cecidostiba; species Cecidostiba semifascia. The sequence continues at coordinate 14,494 of UCQR01105721.1, read as the reverse complement.
ATCGCAATAGATTACAAATGTATGCACAACGCTGCACATAAGCAATTAAGTAAATACAAAAGAACTACGCTGATACTCGTTGGAAATTCAAATTGAATTCGCGCTGACATCCTGTTTTCATTTGTCCCCTTTTGTTGATTAACGCGTGTGCACGAAGAGGTTTTCATTCATACTGTATCGATCGCAAATAAATTATACAATAAAAATATAAAAAGGGTTAAATAGATTTCGTATAAAAATTGTACATACATAAGATAATAAATGATAAATACAAATAAAATATAATTGTGTATAGTTTCAAATTACAAAAAATAGTAACGGCAATTGTACTATTTTCAGTTTTCAGTTTGAATATAGAATAGTAAAATAGAGTTTTCAGCGTAATTCTTTGACCAGCTCGAGTGGTTCATCGTCGATTCTGTATAAATAAATACTACCGATTTCTCTCTTTGACAATAAGAGACGTCATAATCGCGGTAAGCAGGACTGCATAGTCTATTTTTTTTTTCATTTAAATACATGATTGGCTGATTGTGACACTTTCATGTTGACTTTACCTAAAGTTCGTCTTTTTATTCATTCCAATCTCGACCCTCTGGAAAAATTTCTTCGTTGTTCTATCGCACAATCAAGAACTTTTTGATTTAATTCAAGCATATATAAATTTCCCGACTGATTACATCTTCTTTTTTTGCTAATTTAGTTAATTCAGTACTTTCATATTCTCTTTTTTTCTCTTTTCTTCCTCATCGACCACTTAAAACTACGTAGGTATATAACTATTCAGCATTTTCAACAAATCATGAATACTATTTTTCCTTACTTTTTTTAATTACAATAAATTTTTCCAATGGGTGTCGCTCTAACTCAGCCCTATTTTCTTGCTTCCTAAAGTACACAACTCACGCACAAGTGATGTATAAAAATGTTCAAATCTAAAATCATTATCATTCAATTGGCACTATTTAGACAACAAAATCAAGAACAGCAAAGTTCAATAGCATCATGGAAATTTTTTGCACATACATTTACGATTAAACTTCTTAATCTTATGCAAAAGCACAACGTAATTTTTCATCTTTTTTCACTCGATTTATAAAAGTATAATAACGACTTACAACTCTTACGAGAATTTAGTCAAATCGAACACACGACTACTTCCTCGTAAGTCTACAATTTTTTTTTCAGGAGCCATTTTTATCTTTATAAATAACTAACAGAAATCCGCACCATGGCTATGTAAAACTGTCACAATCACCTATTCGACCGTCACATCGCTTTAATTTTTTAATCTTCAGTTAGACACTTTGTAACGTTAAAGTAATAATTATAGAATACTTTTTAATGATAATTATATTTGCGTATAAAAAGTTTTTTCCCTTTCCATTGAGAAAGAGCGAATGAGATTAAAAAGTCCGTTATTTTTTTTGTTTTGTAAAAGTTTTAGAGCATGTTGCATTTTATAGCTTAAGTCGGGATGTGTACTGGATTAAAGCGCAAGTTCACAAGTGTCGCGTGGAAATGTATCAAGCATCACTGGACGCTAGATCTTTATGTTTCATTTTTCGCTGGGGAAAAATCAGATACGATTTCATACAACTATACACAGAGACGCATTGAATTTTCATCAAATGCTCCTCTTCTACAAGTTCAAGAATAATCTTTGGAATAGATTAATATTATCGTATCGAATTACAATCAAATGTATATAATTGCATAAAATTGATATCGTGTATAAAATTTCTTACGGTTAAGTTTCACGCGCAGACAGTTTTTTTAATCTGTCAAGGTTTCAAACTCCACTATGTCCTGATATTTATTTATACATGAAAGGATAGTCGGAAGTTGGAAGACCGTGTAGGCATTTAAAAAATAGTAATTTTTAGACAATGGGATTTTCAAAAAGCGAGAATTGCAATCCTCTTCATAATTTGATCTGTATTGTGGGTATAAAAAAAGAAAAAATGTTAGATCGTGATAATTAAGAGACTCTGCACTCCACTGAAATTTCATTAGTATCTGTATCTTTGTTATATCGGTTCAGTTTCAATATAGTATTATTAATTATATTTATATTTATATAGGTATATCTATATATGTATACTTTGTTTAAATTTAAAAAATCGACATCCTAACATCTTCAATTAATTTTTTGAATGGTAAGAAAACATAATTAGGCGGTACACGCATACGTACGTACCACGGAAAATTACGATCTAGTAGCTAATCGATCAATGGCCAAGGTATTTACAAAAATCATCACTGCAAGGTAAAACTTCACTGCTAGGTGTCTCCGTTAGAATACAATTTAATAAACGGGCTATTTTTTTCATTATAAAATTTCGATGTATTATAGCGTGCATCTTGCACGATTCAAACGCATATCAAGAATTTGAATCGGACAAGCATTTTTAATTAAAAATAACAATATTTCTATGAAGGTAATTTATAAACACACGTTTTTGAATTTTCGAAAAGCGACATCTGAGAAAATAAACGTAGACGAAATAAAATCCTTTATCTAAGTAGATTATAGCGTGCGTTAAGATGTCGCTCATCAAAAATGCAATAATTCACAAAAAAAATGAAAAGAAAAATATCTACACAGACTATATGAGTTTCAAATTTATACAAGACAAGATATAATCGTTATTTAAATAATATTAAAAAGAAAACAAGGTAGGGACAGAGAGACAAATCTAACTTGGCCGTAGGTAGAACAAATATTTTCTCGCGTGCTTTTGATCCAATACGCATACCCGAATTCTAGCGAATCGTCAACCAGGCCTGTATTATAAGTTAAACGAACTTTATATTCGCGGGATTACAGGCGGACATTATATTTTAACACGAATTATTAAGATTAGAGACTATTAGGGGGAAAAGATGTAGAGCTATTACTGTGAGCCAGGCTTAACATTGAACCACTGAGGCTCTCGTCATCCGGATAAGACTCTTTCGAAGCTTCAGCTATTGCCAGTGCACTGAAAATGTGAATATTAAATATAAATAATTTCTCAAAATAATACGAGTTAAATTTACAAGAACGACAAGTAAATTATCTTTACCTAAAGCCAATTCTCGCGCTCTCCTCGTCAAATTGTTGCAGATCACGCTCCTGCTTCTCTTGTAGCAGTCGTATTCGCTCACTGCGCTCGTGCAGAATTTTCTGCGTCTCGTCCTCGAGTTTCTTTTCAAGCAGAGCCCGTCTCACAGATACGCGATCTTCGAGCTCGCGTCGCTCACGTTCACGCTGGGCTTCTGCTTGCATTTTGTTCTTCGACTGATACGCCATCAGGATCTCCAACTCGTGATTTAGTCTTTGCTGTAGTGATGAATTAAACGATCACACGTGTGTCTAACGTTGGAAAATGTCAGAATTTCATGAGCTGGTGTAAAGAAATACATACCTTAAGGATCTGACACTCTATCTCTTGCGACTCGTCCAGACGAATACTCTGTTTCTGTAGCATTTCGGCGATGCTCTGCTCATACTGGTCTCCTAGAAGTGCGAGTTTTCGCCTCTGTTCCTCCTTTAACTTCTTAATTACAGTCTTTTGCTCCTCCTTCGGAGTCGTTTGCAATATCTGGGCCTTCAGTGCTTTGTATTGGCGCGTCTGTATTTTACACGTTTCCCTAAATTGCTTTCTTATTTGCATCTCCTTTTGCTGTAAAACATTAGTTACGTAATATCAGTAATCAAATTTAAAATGTTTATATAAAACAAATCAGAAATAGAAACATTCAGTAATAAAAACTTTTATTTTTAATTAAGCCAATATATTCAAAACTTTGATTACCTTCAGACTTTTGGGTTGTTGCTTAAGCTCAAGCGCATGCTTTTTACGCAGATCACGTTCGGCACGGTGCATATATTCTCGCTGATTGTTAAGTTCTGTGGAGTGCTGCCGATGGATTTGATCCTCGCGAAGAGCATGTACCGCTCTTTGTTGTCTATACTCCAACTCCTGCGTCTTTTCATGATGGCGCAAAAGCATAGCGTGAGCTTGTTCCAGCTGTTGCTGTCTTTTATTCAGTTCCTGCAGAAAAATGTTAAAATAATATTATGATATGATTATGGCACTTATAATGGTTATTCCAATAGTATTATTTAAAAAGTTTCTTTTGATTTACAACAGAATGACCCACACTACGAGTCATAATGCGATGTACTTTTGTTACAGACGACATTAAAAATAGATCAAAAGTGTGTTCTAACAGTGAACAATCAACATATATAAATAGATTTTACTGACTTAATATACAGTTTTTTTAGCTGCAGGTAAGTATAATTTAGTACTTACTTCGCGTAGAAGCTCCTGCTCAAGGCTATTGAAGTTGAGTAGCTTTTTTCTACGGAACTTTCGAATCTCAAGATCGAGGTATTCCCGCTGTCCGCGTGCGAGTCGCTGCTCCTCTTGCGCTTCCATCTGCCTTAAACTATCTTTTTGACTTTGAAGAGTAGCGTCTCGTTGTCGCTTTGGCGTAACCTCGTCTTGCGAAAGTTCCTTTTTCCACCTTTCCTTGTATGCCTACGGATTAATCAATAATACGATGAAACAACGTATTCAGGCAATACTTGTAGTACTTAAATTGATTCTATTATAGGTCTAATTTTAGAAAATTCATTGACTAATTGAAAGATATAGCTTTACCTTATATTCCCGCTTCTGCTGAGCTTCGAGAGCTTTACGATCGGCTTCATGCCTACTTGTTATTTCTTTGTGAAGTTTCTTCTCCGCATTTTGATTCTGCTTTGCCTTTCGATCGAGCTCTTGATGGTGTCTGGCCTGTAATTTCTCTAATTCTTTACTAAATTGTTGCATCAGACTTTCGTATTCCTTCTCAAGCTGTTGCTTGTGGGTCTCGACTTCTATCTTACATCGCTCCTCCAACTTAACCTGTACAAAAACCACGTTCAACTTTACATCCTACATATACACGTTTCAAAATGGAAATATAAAATCATTTCAACGTACCAATGCTCCGTGATGTTCTCGCCTCATCCTCTTATAGCCGCTCATCTGCTCGTGCATCTCTTCTTGCATATGCTCCTTCTGTTGTTTTGTTACGATCGACGTCGTCCTGATGGTGGCAAAGTTATTGGCCCCATGCTCAAGCAGATTAGCAGTAACACCCGCAGACATTTTGTGGCGATTCCTCACGGAACCGCTATAATCGTTAGCATCGGCGTTTTGCATTGGTAAGCTGTTAGTTGAAGAACTCTGTGAGCTCGCTGATACACCCATGGAGTGAATCGAGTGCTCCGAGGTGATGCTGTTACTCTTACTGCTATCGCCACCTGTTTGTTCGTCGGGAGTGTCTGCGTGTCAGAAAGTAATCATAATACCGTCAAGGCTTATATGTAAAGAGAACACCGTTTTTCGTTTGAATTTCGCAAAACTTTAATTGACATCAATTATCTACTGAAGATATAACTTAGATAAAAAATATTTAATTTTATCAAAGGTTTTTAATACAATTAGTAAAC
>UCQR01105719.1:0-16701 GCA_900474235.1 Cecidostiba semifascia | reverse complement strand
CACAGCAGCAGCAGCAGTAGCGCGGCAATATCTTCATAATTGCAAAATTACCGGCGTGAAACTATGGGCCATGCGTCAACGCGCGCTCTGCTTGACAAGATAATTCGAAACGAAAGCTGCGCGGCGTCGTTTTCAGCGCGCTTTTTATCCCTATACACTCAGCGCGGCGGCGCGCTGAAAATGATCGCTTATTCAATCGCCCGCAAATCGTCCTGTATTTTTCTGGGAGTGTCTGTATCATAACAGAGATTTCGAGAGATAAGGTATGTGAATAATAATTATTGTTTGATGATATGTGAGAAGAAATCAGTTTCTAAATAATAAACTATATAGCGCTGATGGTCAACGATCTCGTCCCTCTGCGTCTCTAATTATAAACACTCAATTTAGAAGGGGATAGACACGACTCGGGAGCTTAATTAATCGAAGCTCTCTCTCGTGCGGCTTGGTGTCTTGTGTCCAGGCTTTTTTACAGACGACATTGTCGTCAAGGAAGGCGTCGTTCACGGCCTCATCGCCATCGCATACTCTCGCACGTTCGATTAACACTCCGCGCAAGAGGATCTATCACAATAGTATACACACACGCTAACGAGAATTACGGGCTTAAAGATTCAATTATCATAAATTAAGCGATTTCGAGAGCTACACACTCTGCCATGGATTTTAATCGAAAAGTATATATACAGAATGTAATCGTCGTGCTAACATACGTGCTGTTGAAAGCTGCGTCTCGCAAAAACGTAGCTCTCCCTCACCTTTCGCTTCATTAAAAACACCTAACAAAGCCTCGTCGTCCTCCTCCTCTCACCTATACATATAAATACTCTCGTTCATCCAGAAGCTTCATCTTCTCGACTCTTAAAAAAGAAGAAGAAAAAAAGAAGAATAAGAAGAAGCCTTGGCGCGATATTCCCGCAAGCTATACGCGCCGGTGAATCGACAGCTCGCCCCGGCAAAAAGGACTCTCCTTTTAACACACAGCTCGAGGTCTCGGTCGCGTCTCTCGCTGTTTGTTTTCCCCGAGCGTCGTCGTCTCGCTGCTGCTACTTGTAAATTGACTTTTCTTCAGAGAGCGAGAGCTGTGAGCGCTGCTGCCGCCGGCCTTTCTTTACGGTAGCTGATGCTGCTCGCTCGCCGTGTCTTACCGTATACAGAGAGCAGGAGGAGTATAGAGGACGTCGCTGCTGAGGGTCGAGTCGATGCCCTATCTACACCTTGTCGGTACAGGGGATTCGGTTTTTGCGGAGGTGTAAATCTTTGTAAATCTCTTTTTCTCGATCGTATATGTATTGAAATTTTTCGATGTTCTGGATATACTTACTGCACGTTTCTCGTGTTTGAATTTAGATTTATTCAGCTGATGAACATCAGCACACTTTTTTAATAAATAACTTTATGCTGATTTCACGGTGTAGACAATGAAACTCATCAGCAAAAAAAAAAATACTTGTGATGTGTATACCCTTTCGCTCAAATCCCTCATCGAAAAGAAAACTCGTCCATCCGCCCATGCTAATAACAGATCAATCAGGACTTTTCTCTCTCTCTATATATATACTCTCTTTCACGAAGACACTGTTCCGAAAGATCTATAGAAAAAGCTCTCGATCGCATCAGACTGCGAGACGCGCGCTACCGGAAAAACGCGCTCTCGTGTGTACCACTACGTGATGATGCAGCAGCCAAGATCAGTGCTGCGCGTGGGAAAAGCCGGTAGTGGAATATAAGTATATAGGGATCGATTCGCGGGATGACATTTTTCCTGGAGATCTATCGGTTTTTCTCTCCCTCTCTATATAGTTCCTGCGCAAGGTATTATATGGCGCGACATCGTGTTAGGACTTCTTCTGACGCTATATGTATATATACATACTCAGAGTTGTATACACGGAATTGTAAATTGTAATTGAAAGCTTGTTGCCCATCGTGTTTTTAAATTCTGATAAGTATGCGCCGCCGTGTGCCGTGATGTGTTATTAATAATTATGGTATATCTATACGTCTTTATAGCGTCCGTGACTTGATTATATCCGATGAAAATCTTACTGCGTAATAATACACATGTAAAACACGGTGGATTATTAGTACGTTATATATGTACACCTCTCGATGATCTCGACGTTGTACAGTTAAACGTCGAAATATAAATTTCCGTTTTTGGTATAAAAAAAAAAATAAAAAAAATGAAGAATATTTCGAAAAACGTCTTAAAAATGAAATTTCACGAGCCAATTCCGCCTCTCCCGCATATTAAAACGTCCTGCGTAAATAAGGACCTAATTGACAGCTCTCAAAAATCCTCCGGCATATATATCAGGCTCTCGTCGCGCGAATGACAAACTCCACAGACGAGGAGATGACCTTTTTTTACACCCAGCGGGTGGCGGCGAGAAGATCGTCGTTAAAAGGGAAATACGTACCGTTCGCTTTTACGACGAACCGATGAGCCTTCTTATACATCCCGTAACGGACTGACACGTGTATGTGTGTGTGTGTGTGTGTGTGTGTGGACGGATGTGTCGCGTGGGTGTCGGATTAGCGAATTTGTTTCGGATGTTGACGCGACGCGGCGTTTTTGAGAGAGAGGGAGAGAGAGACACGCGGAAGTCGTAAAACCTCGGGCCGCTCTCGAGTAGCTCGTGCATGTCGGAGAGTCGTTAATAAGCGAATTGCCGATGCTGGGAAAAAATTCCGACTGTGTGCCTGTTTAGTCATGTTTATGGGAACGTCTCAATCTGCGTCTTTACAATCTACTTGGATGTAGCTTTATCTCGCGATGATAACATTTTTCTCTTTTTTTTTTGTAATTGCAAAATAAAAGAATGATATTGTCAAACCGCATCAGCTAAACGAGAGGGACATATACGTACTTGTCATCATCCGCATCTCTAACATCGTTCCCCTCTGTCGAAATTCACCGGAACCCCCCGAAGACAAGCAAGACAAAAAGCAGCAGCAAGTCTCGACTGTCAAATCATGTGTCAAATCTGCGCAGCGTATATCCCCTCATCGTATACGTGTGTTTAAGATCACTTAAAGACACGCGAGTCAAAGAGGCCGACCGAAAGGAGAAAATGGAGCCGCCGCTCATTTGCCTTAATTTTACTTCCTCGCTTCACAGGATGATTGGAGATTCGACGACGACGACGAGAATGGCACACTGATTGCGATCGTCGCTGTATATCTAGCGTTTGATCTGATGGAGATTCGTGATGATCAAGGCGAGTGTCTTCCTCTTTAGCGGTCAGAGTCGACTGATGCTATTGTTCGCGACCGGATGATCTCCTCGAGTGGATTCTGGCGATGATATGCCGAGAGCTGCTCTGATGGTGAAAGTCAAAGCAATCTTTTTTTTTATACCGGCGCTGATAAAAATTTGCAGGTATCCAATCATGTGTTTTTAGATCGTCGTTATATTATTGTGCATATTTAAATTAGGTTGTATTGCGGTAATGAAGATGAGCAAATAGACTACTCGAGCAAGAAGTCGAATGAAATTAATGAAGAAAGCAAACGAGGCCAAACGACAGCGTATTATACAGCTGACTTATCGCAAAAAGAGTCGCAGTCTCTCACCTTATGTAGGCGCGGTATACCGAGAAAAGCGCAACACGACGACGAGAGCGACAAAAACAAAGTGCGTGCAGAGCGTTTTGAGAAATCCATACGATTTTCAGTTTAAACTATATACACACATAAATGGATAAATCATAAAGTGTCTCTACTCGCGTTTTTTGTTCATGAAAGTTTTCTCACGAAACTCTCTATAAACGCGCCGCTTTTCACACCCGTAGGAATGTAGAAAACTAGTCAAACACACACACGCACAAACACAAACATAGGTAAACATCTCGGGAAAGCTATATCTCTCTCTCTCTCTCTCTCGTTACATAAAATCGGCGATAAAAATCTAGCGCAAAACCAACCAAATCGCGCAAAAACGCACAGTAGTAGAGGCAGCTATAGCTCTCTCTGCGCGTACAGTAAGCTGTTATTAAAACGATTTTCCCTCTATCATGAAAATCGATAAACCTCCGCGCACCCGCAAAAAAGCAGTGCGCCTCGAACCGCGCCTAGAGCTAAAGAACGTAGGTATATGCAAAGCAGCTGACAGGGAAAACGTAGCGGACTTTCCCATCGCATATACACACATATCCGAATCGTGCGATCTCCCGATCGTCGCCATCGGGGAGTTATTTAATGCTCTTTCTCGACGCGCGTAGAGCTACTACTCTCATGTAAAAAAAGATTCGCGAGAGCCTCAAGGCGATGCGGCGAGTAGAATCGGACTCTGTTATTTGGCGCGGTAGCGAGAGGTGTAGAGGATATGTTAATATATGGTGGAGAGAGATTTTTGCGCTGATGGTGTATTAGAGGAAGTGCGGGAGAGATCGGTTTGTAATTGAACGCCTGGAGAGTATATAGTATATAGTCGAACACATATCGCATTTGGATAGGTTTGGTTTTCTAAAGAGTTACAAGTAGTCGCGTGTATTATTTGAATAACTTAAATTTCATGGGATATAGCTCGAAGAAATAACACTTGATGCATATTATACACCACGCGCGCGAACGTTTGCGAAAACTACAAGCGGAAGCTCTAAATTCTCGGGGTAATCGGCATTAATCCAGACATTACACACACACACACACACACACATATACACAGCTTCCCACATATCTGAGCCTTGGAAAAATCACATCTCTCTCTCTCCACATTTTCCCAAGTTTCCCAGAATCATCCCCCTTCGTTAAGCTAAGCATCCTAACGGTCCGTCCACTTAGTACACTTTAAATCGACTTTTTCGCACTTTATCTTCGTCGGCGAGCTTATACGCGGAGAGATGCAGCAGCCGTAGATATATCTGGTGCATCGTAGCGCTCTCGGCTTGGAATCGCCAGTGATTTACATCGCGTATAATCGATCCGAGTATAGAGAGAGAGTGGAACGTGCCGCTGCCGATGCTATGCGGCATTTTCTCTCTCTTATACGAGATCGTTAACCGCCAAGGGGGAGAGATGTTGCCGAGAGAGGTTGTGCGCCTCTCTGCGCAATGCGTTTGATTTTTTCTGGTTCACTATATAGGGAGGATGTATGTTGTGTGATTGTTTTTGTTTTGTTGAGGGGATGTAGACATGGCTTGCTTTTAACGCTATATGATGTTTTAATTATTGACTTTGTTGTATTATAGCTCGAATAAAACAGTGATGCTATATGTAAAAATTCCTTTCTAAATTATATTTATAAATATTTCACTCGTCACGCTCACATTTGTAGCACACCACTATAAACCTTCTAATTTATTATTAAAACGAGTTCGCCATGAGCAACTAAGCACATGATTAAGCAACTCGCTTTACACCATATTAATGTCTTTATTAAATTCTACATTGCGAAATACTCCGTACCGCACTTACTTCCAGTTCAAGCGAGCAAATCCCTCGGCGTGTTTTTCCGCGAAAACCATCATCGCGTCTCTATATCTTCCAAAGTAAACAAAATAAAAAAAGGAAGCAAAGTACGAATGGGAATCGATTCACGAGATCAGCGAGGCGCATTAATTTCGAGCAGTTTTCACCGCACCTGACTGCTCCCGATATCGGACGAGTCTCGTAGCTCGTTAATTATCGTTCGTTAAGTAGCGCCTCGTCGATCTTAAACTATCCGTGACCAGCAGAGGCGTCGACTAAAAGGGAAGAATAACGCTTGAGAAAAATATAGAGGCAGAGAAATCGATTGGAAGATTAGTTCGGTTGATGCTATACTTAAAAAAAAGACATGGTAATCATTCTATTTGTCCTTTTGAATGGCTGTTCGTTTTCGCGTTTGATCTCCACGAATAAGGATCAATTCCTAACCTCAAAAAGCGAAAATTGTCTTAACCTTTTAAAATCAAAATTTTTCATTTATTCCACCAAAACTTTGTATTAAAATGTTTAATGAATCTTTGACCATGTCGGAGAGTGATTGCTTTTATATAAACGACGATCGGCGAAAAAAGAATCGGTATTTCATTAGTAAAGCTTATAATTATTTCTGAGTGAAGCTGGGCACAAAAAATAATAATAGAGATTAATTTCTTTCCTATTCCAACACCCCAAGATAATCAATTTCCGTTATTTACCAGCCGTAGTTTGTAATTGTGTTAATTTCAAATAGAATAATTAGTTGTACATAATATAAATTCGACGGGAATGTCTTTTCGGTGCGAATCATTAATTATACTCATGTTCACGCGCATTTCAAGTAGCTAATATACTTATGTATTGTACAGCTAATTCTATTTGAAATTATAGAACGGTTATACTATAACGGAAATCAACAATCTCGGAGTGTTGGAAGGAAAGAAATTAATCTCTATTTATTTTTTGTGCATCAGCTCGGCTGAGAAATAATTATAAGCTTTGCTAATGAAATACCGATTTTTTTCACCGATCTCGTCGTTTATATAGAAGCAATCGCTCTTACTTGATTCGTTCTTGATGAATGTGTTATTCACATTTTGTTTCAGTAGTCTCTGCTTGAAGTATAAATTTTATACCAGTCGCACTTTATTTTTTACGACTAATGGTCTTTTATAAACGTATAATATATTACTATCGATCGTCGCACCGATTACAAAAAGGGTCACGCCAAGAAACTAATTATCGCGGATATAGATCGAAATTATAGCTATATCTCGAACACGTGTTCAGCAAATCACAGAAATCAATTAAAACAGAGCTGCAGAAAATCGGCCCAAAGAAACGAGCTCTGGCTCTACCGCATTTGTCGAATTCCTCGGCACTGAAATAGAAGCAGCAGCAGCAGAAGCACCTTCGCCATTAAAGTTCCTGCAGCTATAGCTCGCTGCTGCTGGTCATTAATATTGAAATTACCGCGGCGCTTGTTTCACCAAGGGCTACTACTACGCGCTTTCTCCTGCATCTTACACGCTATGTACAGGGTGAATATGCGTTGTTGCTGTTGCTGCTGCTGCTGCTGCTCTGCTTTTTCGACGTACGTCGACCGTTATAGAAGTGTATAGCACACTTGTCTTGATTGGGATTTATTTCGCGGTATATACCGACACGATCTCGCTCATATGTAAATCGCGTTTTATGCGTTTATATCAAGGAGCGCTCATTCTTTTCTCAGAAATTCTTCACTTATAGAAAATCGTTAGCACTATATTATAAGACACGGGAAAAAAATCGAGAGCCTCCCAACTGGTCTATTTATATAAGAGTGGAACTGGATCCGCAAGCTTTTGCGAGAAGCAGCATCCAGCCTCGTATAACTTGAGAGTCGATGCGTAACAGCTGTGCTCCAAATTTGTTTGCAGCTCGGAATCTTCGCGTAAAATTCAATTTCCATCTGTGATACAGCTGTCGCTTCTTCCGTTCTTATTGCTCTTCTCTCCGCAGAGATATTTTCGCGCTCGAGATGCGCGACGACGCGTAAAGGAGGGACAAGTTTGTCCGTGCGTATAACAGTTTTGTAACTCTCCTCAGCTTTTGATGCAGGATTTTATTTCTCTGAGGTGAAACGTAACTGTGGCTAATTGGAACTGTATACCAGCTTTAATCGCGCGCAGATATTATAAGGAATGAATTAAAATTGCTGTTGCTGTATAGATTGGAATTGAAAATGGATATTGAAGTGCGGCTGAATGTGAAGCTTACAAATAGAAGATGCTAACGAGTGACACACACACACACATACTCGAGAAGGACGACGATCGGTAAGGACCGATATACCCGCAAAAGCTGCCGATAGACTACGAACTAATTGCCCGCGCGCGCTGTTTCGAGCTTTTCGCTTTTAATTGCCTACACTATATAGCGCGCGCTGTGCTGGTCACTTAGCATCCCAGGCGCCAACGGCCTCTTAATTTATACGCCTTGCTCGACGAGATTATACATTCTTTCGCTAGATAAAGGCTGAATTAGAAAGTGTATTGTTGTTTCAATTAAGAGTATACGTATTTTTCATGCGAATATATAGAGTAGTTCAACGCGCCCTACTCTGTGCATTAAATTAATACACATCACATACGACACTGCGCATACATTTTATGCAGATTACCCAACACGAGCCTAACACTCTCGCTTGTTTGCAAAAATTCAAAACAGCACATGCTAGCTCTCGTACAATGTATCCGAGTCTCCGTATATAATACACGCATGTATAAACGCGAGGTTTTATCGTTTCGAAAATAGATGCGAGTATATAGCCTCTCCGCTGTAAAGTACAATCCGTATATACGCCACGCCGTAGCATTGAAATATAGCGTGTATGAGATGCGAGATCTTTCTAGCGTTGAATCGGTGCACTTTGTTTACGGTCTAGTCTCGCCGAGGTGTAGGCTCGCCGCTGGACAAGTAATGACGCTGATTTGCGAGCGCCGTCCTCACGCCAGGATATAATACTCATTTTTACTGTCGTCCGTGTGTGTTATCGATCGGACTGGTCGCGTTAAATCTTTATTCTGAAATTTTTTCGTATCACTAAAAACAAAGTATATACACATCGCACGTTTTACAGACGTACATCCGTATAGAAGCATAAAGCTCCAAGACCTACTGCAGACTCTCGAGAATTAGGAGACAGGAATAAGACTCCTCTCTCTCTCTCTCTTCTCTCTTGCGGGGGAATAATGACCGTGCAGCGTTAAATTGCGCAACACAGCGCGAGCCCTTGTCCCGATAATGAATGCGCGCGCGGGTATATAGCGCTCATGCTGTTGCTGCTGCAGAGAGCTTTGTGTCTTAGATCCGCGGGTTTTATATGCGTCTTCCGTGTTCGCGGGAAGATTGGTTGTATAGAGTTGTTGCTGTTGTTGGATGCTGCAGAGGCTTGGAAAAAGAATCGCTGACGAATCTATGTATACGGCTGAAGGCTATTTTATTACTACTATGATATTAGTTTGGATATCAATTTCATTTCAAGGCTGTATTGTATATCGTGGTGTGTTAATCGATTTTTAAACGCAGACACGATGAAAGAAGAAAAAAAAGAGAGCGTATATTCTCGAGAAAATTAAATGTGACGTTATCCACCTCTTCCCTACAATCAAAAGACTCCATAGTGTAATTAATCACAGACACACGCAGACACAGCGTTAAAAGACGACATCATAACTGTAAAGCCTAATCAATCGTCGCAGCAATATAAAACAGCTTTATTATTAAGCCATCAAAGAAAAGAAAATCGCAGAATCACTCCGGCGTGCGGACAAAGGCTGCTGCTGCTGCTTCTTCTTCCCCCGCAAAAAACAATCAGCATAGCCGCTAATCGAAGAAACCGCTCTCGAGCGATTGAATGAACGACCGGCGCATTAGCATCAGGGCCAATCATCGTCACCATCATCAGCCTCCGTCTTCGTCGTCGTTGCGGCCACCCCTGCTGCACTCGCGGTTGTTTGTATATATATATGTATACGGACGCGTCGCGCGGTGAAGAAATGACCGTGATTACGCTAGCCGATAATCGGAGCAACCTCAGAGAGAGAGACTGCGCGCCTGATGCCACTGCAGCATGGTAGTCATTTGTTCGGGCTGTGTAATCTTGTATCTGCTGTTGTTTTTTTATATTTCTTATTGGCCTCTTTTGCTTTTCGAAGAGCTTGAAGTATATACGAAGTATTATATTTGCTG
Organism: Cecidostiba semifascia; assembly: GCA_900474235.1. Lineage (NCBI taxonomy): Eukaryota > Metazoa > Arthropoda > Insecta > Hymenoptera > Pteromalidae > Cecidostiba > Cecidostiba semifascia. Next base: position 7,059 of record UCQR01105719.1, on the reverse strand, counting down.
CACAGAGTGTGTGATGTGTCGAATAGAATTTTAGTTCATTGATGAGTCCTCGCGTTCTCGATTCTCAACGATATGTACACGAGATAGAGGAGGGGTCGCAAGCGCTTTGACACAAATTGTCGCGTCCGTTCTCGTTTGATTTCGTGCACTCCGTATATGCAGGGCATCGCACACTACTCGAGCGCGTATTTCTGCGGAACGGATTTAGTGTTTTAAGGGAAAAAAAAATTTATATTTTCCAATATATCGACACGATGCTTCTCACTGAAATAATAATCCCTAAATTCAGTGAACGTCCTTGAGCTTCTTCCCTCCTTCTTCTTCTTCTTCTTCTTCTTCTTCTTTGCGAGAGAGGGAGAGAGAGAGGATAAAGTGGCCGCAGGGCCTTCCTGTCGAAAATCAGGTTTTACGCCCAGGATCGCGAGTCTCGCGGGCACAAAAAACCGCACTGGGTAATTACTCGAAAGAAGAGGACCCATGGGGTCTATACTCTCTCAGCGCGCTGTATATACACGTACACAGCAGCGAACTAGAAGAAGAGGAGGTAGGAAAGGATGAAGGAGGGGAATACGGCTGAGATAAAAAGTAGTACAGTCAGTGGGGGAGAAATGAGAGTGTGTTTAAGAAAATTGTTTTTATTTAATTAATATACTAATGCATTTTGTTTTCCTTTTTGTTTTAGGTAAGTTTCGGCATGACGAATTCGGCGTATTAACTTCAGACGATATATCATTCCAGTACTCGAAGGTCAGATCGTTCTAAAATTACACTTATACACCTGCAGTCCTTGACAAAACTCTTCCCACAGTAGGTAGTAACTACTATAAAAGACACTGTACATTCAAAACAAAAGGGCGCGAGCGCAGAAACGACCGAGAGAAAAGACAACGAAACGACGAATCAAAAACATCACACAGACACGATACACGTCTCGAGAGGACCTCGATGAAAACCGCAGAGACAAAGCGACTCCCTCAATCTCTTCCTTCTACTTTTTTCTCTCTCTCTCTCTCTTTCTCTCGTTCTCTCGTTCTTTCCTCGCAAAACGAAACGCGCAAGGGCGTATATAGTATATACACGGATACACAGCGAGACGCGCTGAGAGATGAGAGAAGATTAGCGGACAGTTTCTGAAAACGGTGCCATCTCTCGCGATTGCCGCGCCGCTGCAAGTCGTCCTTCTCGAGTTTACGTGTACAGAGAGCTCTAAGGGCCTCTCTTTCTCTTCGCTAATAGAATCCCGCGGTCTTTTATTTACTTGGTCCCCCGCAACCCTTTGTTTGTTCCTCCACTAATTTCAGAGCTGCTGCTGCTGCTGCTGCTTCGCGTCCCTTTCACGTCGGCGTATTCTATCTCCTTTATTTTACGGCTTTTTTTCTTCTTTTCTTTTTCGCTGCTGCCGCTGTTTTCTTCTTCTTCGTTTTGCCGCTGCTGACGAGAGAAGCTGATGCTGCAACTAAAAGCGCGAAGACAGTTTGGTTTAGCGAATCTTTTGCGCGCTGGTGTATATGGGAGCTGCTGCTGCTGCTGCTGTAATTTGATTCGGTGGGCGGGTTAGACGCGGACGAGAATTTCGGTTGGAAGCTGATGTTGCGTTTAATGCTGTGCATATTGCTCGTTTTGGCCGGTTTGTCGTCGGTCGAGGGATTAGGTGCAGCTTTGTTTGATAATGCGGGTTGTTTGAGACCCGTTTACGAGATGATGATGATGATGATGATGATGATGATGATCGTTTGCATTGTGGCCGGTTTTTTTGGAATCCAAGAACTCTTTGCACGTGTCATCGAATAATATTCGTCTCTGTCTCCATTGCCGTGAGAGCTTATTTATTCCACACAAAGAGAAGATCTAAGAAAGTCTAGATCTCCAAAGCAAATATACTCTTTACGACATTTCGAGTGTGACGACACTCTCTTCGCGGAACACGTCTACATCGCACTTGACTCTGTACGATAATATTTGGATTTAATCTCTCTGAAAAGACTCTCCACACGCTGATAGGTCTATCGTGTGTGTGTGTTTATCCAAAAGGGTGAAAACGAAGTCTCCTAATAGAAGCAAAAATATAGCAAGCTTTGTTTATACCCATAAAAATTTAACGACTTCCTCTTTTCTCTCTCTTTTTTTTATCACCCACTCACTTGAAAGGAAAAAAAAATGGTAATATCCCATGGCAGAAAAGAAAAAGAATCGTCATCCAGTAGCAGCAGCATCATCATCATCATCGCTGCGCGACAAGAAACCACGACAATATTCCCGTCTCGAAAAGTGCCCGGAGGGTCCATCAGGCAATTTCTTGCTGCAATCGTCCTCTCTCTCTCTCTCTCCGTCTCTCGGTAGCAGCGACGCGATGCCAATATAGCACCGAGTTTAAGCTCGTTGACATCGCACTTGTGAGGTCAACCAACTGCCACCCGATTCCCATGTAGCCGTATTCGCGCGCAGGACTCATCTCAAAGCTGCTGATGCCGACAGTTGTAGCTCTTTTTTTGCCATCGAAATTCATCAATTATTTGGACTGTTGTATTGCGTTGAAGACCGGATGCGCGTTGACTCGATTAATTTTTTTAATGCTTTTCAACTAATCTCTATCCCGCTATAAATCTTCCTCGAAAAAAAAAAAAAATAGTTATAGTCGTATTAGCAATCGTTGCAAGAGGAATCCGGCGCGCCTATATATGAAAACCATAGTACGCACTCGCGCAGAGTCGGGGAATGATGAGCATCAGCGCGCAATCACGCGTATCCCTGCGGTTTGGAGCCGCTAGACTGGTTAACGGGTCTTGGAAGGAGGAGAAGAAGAAGTCACCGTACGCACGTTCGATACTTTTCGCGGACTGCAAGAGAGCAGCTTCAAAGAGATCCGACGAGCCCACATCTCTTCATTTCCGTCTTGTATGTGTATGTGTGCGTGTACTGTATTTCTCGAGAGCGCAGCTCGTTTATTTGCTGCCGCTCTCGAGGCCAGGTATACGTGCCGAGAGCTTTTTGAGCTTATACTTATATAGTTATTTTAATTAGATTCGCTTCTTTTTATTTATTTCTCTTTCGTTAGTCAAACTTGAGATCGATACATATCGATCGTGATGATCCATAAAACATCGTTATGTAATATAGGCTACTCCTCACTCAGCTAATTATCATCATTCCCGCGGTGGACGCACCTACTCGCGTATACACACATCTCCATCGAGTGATATACATATAAAATTTTGCATCTTTCTCTCGAGGCTCTAGATATGCTCCTTATCTCGAGGAGGAGGAGGAGATTAGAAACGGTATATACCGGGGCGCGCGCGTGACTTTGCAATTATATGCCGATCTTTCTGTTTCTCTCTCGCGTGCGCTTTGATCATCCGATGTACGCGATAAGAAGTGGCCGGTGAGTTGGAAGCTTTATCGCGACGACGCGACGATCGCCCGGAGGTCGGTTCTCTCTTATGAAGACTTTAAATTACCGCGGCCTGTGTGAGAGAAGACAGAGCCTAATGAACGCGGAGACCGAGTGATCTTTTGCCTATACATATAGTAGTGAGCTGTGCACTACTGTTAGTTTTGAAAATTTATTGCAACTAGCAATATATAAATAGTAAATCTAAGGTCGAAACGTTTGACACCGAACAAGACGTCATTATCGATCCATAAATAATAAAAACAGTATATTACCAAGTAGCGGCTCGAAGCGAAAGAGACTATAACAAGCGATGATTAACGCGCGGCGCTAGTAGTAGTAGTAGTTGAATCCACAGATGGTTCTTTCTCGGAGGCGATTATTATAGACGCAAAGAAATCACTTAAACCTGCTGCTATATACTATACTGAAGAGGGGCGACCTGTTGGAGTGCGAGCTTAATTTAGACCTCGCGTGCACGCAACGGAAACGTCATTGCTCGGCGTATATACATGGAAAAAATGAACGCTCGGCTTTCACGATCATGCTGTGTTGGACGACAAAAAAGAGAAGTCGAGAGAAGGAGAGTTCAAACACATGGCTCTCTTCGTATTAACGCTCGTTTTCTTTCTTTTTTTTTTATTCTTCTCGAGCTTGCGACGATATTGCTACTCTCCGAGCTTTTCGAGTTTTTTCCCACAAACTGTTTTGAATATATTATGGGTTTCACTTGTGCATCAAACATAAAATCATGCAAGAATGTTCATATAACCAGAACGGCGAAAAGTATTTCGCGCGATCGGTTTTTCCACTCGTCTTTTGAGAGAGAGAACGAGAGAGGAGAGCCGACGACGATTTCTTTTTTTGCCGCCGTCGTGGAACGAAAACGGCCGTTTGATCGACGTAAATTCGATCGATCCTCGACGCGCGCATCCAGAATGCACATCTCGGCAGCTCGCGTTTCTCTCTCTCTCTCTCTGATGGCGGCACTTCTTACGTGTCCACACGTGGATCGTCGCAGTCGAGCGCGCGTCATCGAGAAAAAAGAAAGGACGAGAAATTCTTTTTCTTTATTTATTTTTTTTTTTCATTCCGTATGTGATGCTTTCTCTCGTTGTCTGTGTGTCCGTCCGTGTGTATCCGTGTGTGTATGTGTGTCTCACGTTCTTGTTATTCCATATACGGTTTTTGCGCGCGGGATGAGCGAAATGTGTATAATTGGGATTGAATTTCATTTTTATCGAGAGTGTGTATGTATAAGTTAGTATAATTAGACGATATACAATTTTCATGTTTAATTTCGGTAGAGCCAAAATATATTATGCCAGAGCTTAAAATACGTCTCAACTCTCTTTTTCTTCCGACGAAAGTATATAAATATAATTAGCTATATACACCTCGACTGACTTCTTCCGTGATTCTTCGATAAATAATTATACCCAGCTTGTCGAAACTCGACCGTATAATCGGCCATCATACTCACGGGGGCGCTGCGCGTGCCTCGAATAAGATGCCGGTAAATACGGAATTTCATTAAAAGTTCAAGAGATGAGAGAGGAAATGAAACGACGAGGGTTTCTCATCCTGATCATGCCGACCATTTTTTGCGAGAATCGAAACATTGTCTTTATGAGATTATCACTTTCGTTCAGGTTTTTCGGCTGAATTGCTGGAGTGAATTTCGATGAGCCACCGCAGGTATATGTATACCTCGTGAATGTAATAATTCAATTATACACTCTTTCTCGAAAATTATACTGCTGTTTTCAAAATATTCAAATAGTTTTCCCGAAAAAAAGCAGCATACCGCCATAAAAGCATCATCTCCACAGGCATCATGTGTATACACAGGCTAAGTAAGTCTTCAAGAAAATTCAATTTCCATATAGCCGCGCGCAAAAACGAGGACACCGCCGTCGCGATCAACTCTCGCATAATGGCTTAGTTATTACTCTCGAGAGCAACAATCGAGTCGGGGCCGAAGTAGAGAAAGAGAAAAAAAAGAAGCCGAGGTATAGTATATAGAGAACCCGTTCATTTGCCAGCGTTAAACAAGACAGTTACGCCCCGGACGACTATCAGCGAGAGAGAGAGAGAGAGAGAGAGAGAGGAGAGAGCGCCTAAAGACTCCATAAATCGCTTGCGCGCTCCCAGTTAATCGCGACCGATCTTCCCTCTCGTCGTCCTCACAGGGACGACGTGTACGAGAGCAGTATGCGCCGACGAGACGTTTACTTAGACGCTGCTGCTGCTGCAGCATCAGGAGGCCATCTGTCGCTTGCTGCTCTCGTGAGTATTATAGCCTGCTGCAGGTTTTATGAATGTGACTTTATTTTGCAATTTTATAAAACGTGATTTCTTTGAACATCTATATAGTGCAATACATATACGAACTGTTCAAACGTTTATCTTACGATATATTTGAACCAAAAAAGCTGTGTGTATGTGTCTGATGTAAAAGAGTTAGCAAAGCATCGACGACCCATTCACAGTCGCAGAGGAACAAAAAGCTCTCTTCTCAAGTGGCCCTATATAACCCTCCCACAAGTTTATTCATGCCGCGCCTCAGTACGTACACACACACACACTTCAGCCCCATAAGAGCGACGTATCAAGAACCCATTAGCTTATCAATGGCGTCGACGCAACCCCTCATGACACGCGGGGGCGTTCGAAAATAGACTCTCTCTCTCTCTCTCGCTTTGCTCCTCCCCTTCTCCGAGTCGTGAGAAAGCCGAGTCCGACGATAATTCCACGACTGATGTACACCAAGTTCCGTCACGTGGTCTGTCTGACGCTTCTTCTTCTTCTTCTTCGTACATATATATGTATATCTATCGTGGGAGGACTGAAGATGATGCTCTCGTTATACATATACGTATATGCATATGCGGCGGCGTAAACAAACACGTGCTTTCGAGAGAGTGAGCACGTGCACTTCTTTCGATAATAATATGCGCAGTGCGTATATACATATATGAGAAAGCGAATTTGCGCTGCGGTAGATCGGGATGATGATGAAAAAAAAATTACGAGTTTGGGGATTATAATGAACGAGAGACGACTCGTTCTCACAGTGTAAACGAGAAAGAGAGACATTTTTACAGTTTTACGTATTAGGGTAGGAAAAAAAAGAAACGAAGCTCCCGAGAGTCGTAAAGAGTCCAGTGAAAAACAGTAGCGCATACGACGAAGAATGTATATACATAATATACGCGCGCACTTAATATTCGGCAAAACGCGTGTTATGAGATTTTTTTTTCTGGAGATTCGTTAAAATTTATATATGCGCGATAAAACATTTTGTTTCTCCGCGAGGAGAAATATTGCGTATACATATACATACACGAGGCGCCGGGGGTATATAGAAGACGCAGATGTCATCGCAGAGCGTTTTGTAATATCCTTCTTTTGAAGGAGAAAAATACAAGGGACTGTCGTCGTCGCCGTTATATTGTCGATCTTCCCTCACTTCCTCTCTCGGTTGTGTGCGCAATCATGCGGTGTCGTTTATATTACCTAATTGCAATTTCGGCATATACACAGTTCTCTTTTTTTGCCTTAAAGTATAACGGAAAGAAGAAGTGCACCAACATAGTTTCGGTATATATCACAAGAAACCTTGAAAAAAAACAAGATATACGCTGCTTTTCGTCCAATTTATATAC
>UCQR01105688.1:0-11419 GCA_900474235.1 Cecidostiba semifascia | reverse complement strand
ATTTATATTTATATAAGTTATTCTGTTTTTCCCCCATAAGGATAAACCGTCGCGCGGACACCTAACAGGTAAATTGACTATTTTAATATTCCCGTTGAGAAATTTTACAAATCATCAGTCGTATCAAGTGGAAAAATGTAGTTCACACGCACCAGCGACGCAATCGGGTTATTAGTAAGGTACACGTGATTCGGTAGCTCCGGCGCACAGTTGTTAATACATATATAGCGAACGCGCGACTTTTTTAACTCTTGCGTCTGCGTATAGGCAGTTTTTGCGCGTTCGCCGACTATGCGCCAGGCTCGATATTATAATTATTATACGAGTGTCGCGGCAAACGCACTCACAAAAATACTTTCTTACCGCGCGAGACGATTATTATTAGCTACTCTTTCAATTTCTCGCCTAGATTATCAGCGTCTTTTCGTACACGTTTTCTTCCCCAAAAAAACATATATGTATATAGACTGGCTGTGTGGCCCCTCACCCCCCACAAAGAAAGTCGCAATCTAGATGAAAAATTAAAAGAGACTAACTCAGCCTCTCTCGTGGCAGGAAGGCTATTTCCGTTCGTGGTGGCGGTGGACGAAGGTATTATAATGTATAAGCCGTGAGCAAAACGAAAATGCAGTAGGATTTTTTCGCATATACGTATACACAGACATTGTGTTTGTGTGTGTGTGCGTGTGTGTGTGTGTGTTTGTGTGTGTATGTGTGGCTAGATGTGTGTTCGGTGGTGTTTACGAGCCTGGAGGAGATGCGCAAGGTGCAACGCAATACATTTATAACAGGACAAGAGTTGCCTCTCGTCAGGTCGTGCGTGGGCGTGGGCACGACGCAAGGAGAGCTAATAACGCTGGCGCGACGCTATTATAGAGAATCCGAATAATAATAATTCTACCTAATATGCAACGATGACTTTAAATTCAAGCTTTTCTTTCACTACGCTTATCGTCAACCAAATCGTGGGGTGTAATGTATAGTCGATCGGTCGAAAACGCGACGACGTTTCTTCCTCTACTATCTCTCTCTCTTTCTCTCTTTCTTTCTCGGCAAAAGTAAAGCTCATCGCGACTTCTGACCTGACTTTGAGGATGACGATCGTTCTCTTATAGAGCTACAACGAGACGTTTAACAGTGATAATAATATCTTGTTCAACAGGACTTTCGTCTGTCTGTCATGACACTCTCTGGGTTTATTCATCTCGAACTTCTCCTGCAGTCCTTGTCAAACTTTTATTTATTTATTTTTTTTTTAGTTATACGACTGGGTAAACATTTCAACTTGGATACGTGCCATTTTTGTTCGTGTGTGGAGTTTGTGTCTGAGGTAATTCTTTCGTGAAAGATGGATCGCTGTTGCTAACTTTACCCGGTTGCTCCTGATCGTCACGACGGAGTCGACTAATCGATAATCCATACAATAATATAATGACAATATAATATATGACGAATGGATAAACGATCTTACTTTAGTAATGTCAATGTGTATATATATTTATATGTACGTATACTATCGGTAACGAAGGTAACCGCTTCCGGTCGAATTGATAATGATAATTCATATGTATATATAATATAAACGAATCCATAGAAAAATTCCACGTTATACGTTCGCATGCAGCGAGGGACGACTACGTATACGCGCAACGCATCTATTATACAAATAGTTGTAGTATCCTTCCTTAATTCTTTAGAGTAATTGTAGATAATAAGTGTTTTATTTTTAATTTTTCTTTTTTTTTTTGTTATTTTTTTTTTTACTTTTCCTGCTGAAATCCTCCTTCGCTCTCAAGCGAGAGCACGCGCGCGCGCACGTTTTATACGCTCTTTCGTTTCTTTAAAGTTATTGCAAAATTCATTACGCGCGACCTTACGCTCGTTAACGATTCGAGGTGAGCTCTCGAGGCGCAGCGCAAGCGCTCTCGTGAGTGCGTATTACGCGACGCCTCTAGGCTTATAGTTACTTTCGCCTGGCAATGACGCCGACCGTGCGTGTGTATCGCATCTGCGGATTTATCGTTTTTCATTTTTTTTCCTTTTTTGTGTTTTTAGATCTACAAAGTTCGTTCGTTTATGCTTCATTCAGCGGAAGGATTGAGGGAGAGAGAGAGCATCGGCTCTGTGTACTACTCCCTTTTTCTCGCGTTAGACCGGCAGCTCTGTTCCGATTAGTCTCTTACCGGCGCTCCTTCTCTTTCTCTTTTGAAAGAGAGAGAATAAAGCGTCGCGTTCGCTAAATCATCATCACTGCACGAACATGGACCGATGATCGCGCACGATCACACTACTGGCAATTGTTCTTGTGCTATAGGATCGGCTCGTTTATTCCTCTTCTTCACTCTCGTGCTCGGCAGGACCGTACATGTTGGCCAGCTTGTCGAATCTCGGGCCCCAGTCTCCTAGATACTCGTACTCGTGTTGCTCGTCGTCAGTGCCTAACAAGAAATCACGTCAAAGTTATCAATGGTTGGAGGAAAATTGTCGAATTGTAAGGTAACTGTTGCGAAATCGAGATTTGAATAGACGGGATAATTTAATTTGATTGACTTGCAAATATTCTCGTGTATATTGATTCACGAATAAGCCATAACTGGAGTGTAATTAATTATTCCTATTAACATACCAGAGGCTAGAGATGATAATGAGCCAGCGGTACTTCCACCACCTTCGTATGCATAATTTCTTAGATCATCGAAAGGAGGTGCATTTGGATCACTGTCAGCTCGCTTCTTGTGATCCTCGATGAAAATTCCTACGTTTGGTTCCGGTCCGATCGGGTCTGAATGAATTGAAAAAAAAAATACGTGTTATGTAGAAACTCTTGGAGACGGAAGGTGTATTACGTTATCGTCTCAATAGTATAGATATTCAAAACTTACAGGCCACTTTGCACGGAGGTAATTTTCCACCCATTTCAGGAATCGGTCCGCCAATAGGAATTTGTAGCGGAGTTATGTCGAAAGCGGTCATATCATCCTCACCGCCGCCTTCGTCGTCGTAATTAATAATATTTTCTCTAACATCGTCGTCGGGTCCTGGATACTTAATATGCGATTCCCGTCTTCTATTATACACTACAAATACTAATACGAGAACTGCAAGAACGAATTAAAAAGACCATTAAGTTTATTGCCCTGTAAGAATGACAAACATTTATGCAAAAAGAAGGTAAAATAATTTACCAAGAATAACGAGTAGACAGACTAAAATAGCAGCAAGAGCACCCATGCTGAGTTTTAGGGTTTGTCCTTCTTGGACGAGTTCGCAGTTTTCGCCCCAAAATCCATCGGGGCAGATACATCGGTAACGGAAGCGTGGATCTTGATTGATGCAACGTCCTCCGTTAAGACAAGGATAGTCTATACATTCGTTCTTATCCATGCATCCTTTGTTGTCAGGCGACGGTACCCTTCCCTCTCCACATCTGCAAGAATCGATCGATCGTCTTGATATACATCTTGAAACTTTACCACGTGTCAAAAAATCACGATACTTACGTGCAAACATATTCATTCCAAAGGTCGATGCATTCGAATGGATCGTGACAAATAATATTAGCGCAAGGTTTATTGGAGGGACAGTTTCTTTCTAGATTCCTAGCCATTGTCGCTTGACCCCATTGCGTTCCATTCATAGCTGGTGGCAACGGTAAATGCTTGCCCTCGAGTCGAATATCATCCAGACAACCTAATTCAAGATATATTTTATTAACTTTCAATTATAAAATAATGTCGTAAGCATTGAAACAAAGTTGTTCAAATTACCCTTCTGGTAGTCCGAGTAGACCTCGAAACTCCGAACGCCAGTATACTCGGCTTTACCACCAGCATAAACGCCTTCTTGTTTATCAACCAACAGCCACTGATGTCCCTCAAAGGAGAACGTTTCATTGAATCGTCTACCCTCACCGCCGTCGAGCTCCAGCGTTGCCGCAGAACCATATCTGGATACTCTGACTGTGTGCCATTGTCCGTCGTCCACAGCTATCGCAGTCAGCCAGATATCGCGCTCTTCAGTTCTCATGTTATTTAGATTATATCTGAATCGAAGTCGGCTATCCTTGATCTCGAGAATGGCGTACTCTCGATTGTGCTGGTCACTCACACGGAAAAGCTCGCCGTGAACTTCCCTGGTACGGAACCGCAATTGGACTTGAGTAGAATACTTGTCTGGTTCAAATGATAGAGCATATTTGACGTAACTCTGGGGTTTGAAAGTTGTAGGTATCGTTGGAGTCATGCAGCCTGGCCCAGTCCATCCAGGATTACACTGGCACCTTGCTTCGGAGAAACTACCGACGCAGGTGCCGTGTTCCCAGCAACGCGTCGTAGATTCCTGATTGTTGCAAATTTCTTCGGTCTGAGGACAGCCCGCTACGCTGTTTCTCGACAAGCCTGGATGTGCCAGATCGTAAAGTTTGCTATTGTGGAAGAGATTCTTGATGCAGCCGTCGAAGCCTTTGCCAACTGGCATATACTTCCATTTGTATTGATCCGGCTCGAATTGCTCCACATACAGGCCTCCAATTTGCAATGGAGCATTGACATTCAGGTACTCGTTGAATGGTGGAATGGTGCCTTGGGCTTGACAGCTGGCGTCGTTGAAATGTGGTAGGGATCCATCGTCTTCTTCCGAGATTTCAGCAGATTTGCAGAAATCGACAATGAGCTTAACCGTCTGAAAAGGAGTTGCATATTTTTATTTATTTTTTGGATCAAGATGCAAATGGAAAAAAATATGAAAAAAAAGAAAATTATTTACCTCAGTGTTCCAGAATATATCAAGCCTGTGCCATTCTCCGTCATCAAGAGTTCTCTTTGTTTTCACCTTGAGTTCCAGTGTACCAGAACCAAAATCTATGAGGAGTCTTGGAATTCCTCGTTCGAGCTCGACCGAGATGAAATCTACGAGTAATATAATCAATAGAGAATAAATCTATCACAAAGAAATTAATGAGATAAGTCATCGTATAACTACTCACCAGAAACCATAATTTCGTCAGATTCCGGAGGTACAATAGGTCCGTTGTACAGAAGTAAGCCATCAGATTTTCTTGTTATAAACTCGAAACTCAAGTGACTGTTATCGCACATTTCGAGAGCTGGATACCAAGCCCATCCATTGCCTCTGAAACTTCGCGCAGTTTGCTGACATCTAGGTCCATTGTATCCAGCAGGACACTGGCATCTGTAGATAGAAATTGCCTCGTAAAGTTTAGAAAGTTCATGTGTATATTCGAATCGATCAAAGTTTAAATAGACCATCGAGATGCTTACGTCAAACCAAATCGTCCTTCTACGCAGCGACCACCGTTGTGGCATGGATTATTTCTGCAAGATTCGCTTTTGCTGAAATTTCTTGCTCCACACGTACACTCAGCGATTATATCAACTCGTACTCCAACAAGAGCAGTTTTGTTTGCGTTCACCATGTAAGGTATGCTGTTGATATCCAGAGTATTCGTACAGCTGCCTTCGCAGACCTCATTTTCGTAGAAACATTCGTCAATTCCAACCATAGTGATGTTTATACCGACATCTCGTTCAATCTAAAATTACATGAAATAGTTACTTTTGATTTCTTTCGGGGTACGTAATGAAATTGCGTAAAAGACTTTGATTGGTACCTCTTCTCGGTGCATTAAAACTATTCCATTTAATCGAACAGGCTTATAGTACGGTGATCCATGAGCTGCAAACCTAACATCGGTTAGAGGAGGATGTTTTCTTCGTAGTTGCACACTGAATACATCTACGTTCTCGCGTTCGATGCTAAGAAGTACGGCTAGTTTTTCTCTGAACAAGTCTGCCTTACTTCTGGATAAGCTTTGAGTCTGAAACAAAATTGTGAATTAAAGCGTATACATCGTCATATGATGTAAAGATGAACTAATTAAAATTATTATAGCTTACTTTATAATTCCATACTCGGATAAAGTCTTCATCAGTTATTCCTGATATACGAACAGAACCCGAGTTTAGAACTGCTTCATGAGGAATACTTTTTATGGTCACTGTAACATTCGCTGGTACATCTGTCTGAGTGTGAGTCCTGTCATAAACTTTAAATCGTAGATGATATTTGCCATCGTGTGTTCCGGGTTTCATAGATATCATGCCCGTATCTTCATTTAATTTAAACTGATCGTGTTCTAAACCATCCCAATAGAACTTTTTATCCGGTAAATCCCAATCGTCCAAGTCGTACACATATACTCTTCCGATTTCGGTTTCTGGAGATTGTCCCTGATGATGAGAAAAATAATATTATGAGTTGAAAGAAGATTATACATGTGCAAGAATCAAAACTTGTTAACAATATTATAATTATGTCTTACCGCATAATTGTACACAAATATATCCTTTGACCCAGGTTGCATTTTATTGTCGTTTGCATCTCCAATAATAACTGTTAATGTGCTCGTACCAGACATAAATGGGCTACCGGCATCTCTGATGACAATAGGAATAAGATATTCCTTCTGCTGTTCTCTATCAAACGCTCGGAGTGACGAAACAATCGCCATACCATCTCCATTCGCACCCTCTGCAAATCAGCGATTATTTTATTAGTGCCTGAATTGAAATAAAATTTTTTAACAAAAGAGCAGTTTTCACTTACTGTTATCACTTTCAACTTTGAAACTCGCTCGAATAACATCGTCAGCTTTGGGATCCATTCTAAATACGAATGGAGGTCCATTGCTTTTAGAGCGATCGTCATCATCAGTTGCCAGTATCTCGACTACTCTTCTCGCCGGTAAGAATTCAGGTAATACTGGTCTGTAGTCTTTCAAGAATGTAGGAGGATTGTCGTTGATGTCTTGTACAATGACAGTTAACGTAGCTGTTGCCGTTTTGGGAGGAATGCCATCGTCAATAGCTAAAATTTTGACCTACAAAAGAAATTTTCCATTAAGTTAAAGATTCATCGTGTAATTCAATGTTTTAAATTTGTAACTACTCACTTGATGTCTGGGCGTTTCTTCGCGATCTAGACTTCTTTGAATAGATACTGTTCCGTTCTCAAAGATGTAGAACTGACGCTTCCTATCCGAGCTTCTATCGATTGAGTATGACACTTTACTCTTACCGCTCTGATCAGGATCTGTCGCCTTGAATGTTTCTAAAGTCGTTCCAACAAGAGCGTTCTCCGGTACTGACGTTTCAATATTGGCTTTCTCGAACTGGGGCTTGTTGTCGTTAATATCTCGTAATTTGACAACCACCCACGAATACGCGACGTGGTACTTGTCATTATCGTTGTCTTCACCCTGCGAGAATTTCAATATTCAATAGAAAACCGTACGATGGCATGCATTATTTATCAATTGGTATTATAAGGGTTCTATTGTCTTTACCTTATCGTTTACTTGAATTCTAAACCTAAAGCCGTTACTCTGCAATTGGTCCTCGTAATCTAATTGTTGAACTATTTTGAGCGAACCCGTTCCGTCACTGTTTCGCACCATAGTGAATTTATCAGCACCGTAGCCGCTATTTTCAATTACCTAGAATTAGATTACATATACATGAATCGTGAATCAAGATTTACCATAAAATTTTTTAAATAATTCCCTAGAGTCCGATTCTCATTATTCCAGCATACCTTATATTGGAATTTATTAGTTTCGTCCTCATCGTGAACAGTGACTGTGAGAATAGGCACGTCTGGAAGATCTGGACCATCAGTCTCATCGACCTCAGTTAGCCACTCTTCTTTCGTGAACTGGGGCGGCATATCGTTTATATCTTTCACTCGTATCGATGCCGTCCCCGTCCCTGATGGAGAAATAAGAAAAAAATCCGTTCAATTACATAACTCTGAAATCGATAATTTAATTAACTTCAGCCATATCGTTCCAACAAGTTTTACCTTTTAACCCCCCTCCATCCATCGCGACGACTTGTATCGAATAATCCGGCGTGCGTTCCCGATCCAGACAACAGACAGCCGTTTTGATTACACCGGTTTCCGATTCAATTTCGAAAATTGGCGATCCAGTTTCCTCTTCGATGACATTCTTCTCAATGGAATAAACGAGTTTGGCATTTGTGCCTTCATGAGGATCATCGTAATCGACTGCTGTCATCGTCATTACAACCATTCCTGCATTGAACAATTATGTCATTATTAACATATTAATTCCGAGTGATATTGGAAATCTGATGTGATCCTCTAAAATGACATCCGCAGTCAAGGATATGCAATCAATACATACCCGCTGTGCCGTTCTCGGTAACATTGCCGAAGTAAACTCCCCCCGGGAACGAAGGAGCATTGTCATTGATGTCCTTCAGATTGACTTGTACGTCTGCGTAACCGACCAGACCTTCTCCGCCCTCGTCTTGTGCAAATACCGTGAATCTCCACTGTGGCCGACCGTTGGGCTGGTCCCTGTCCAGCGGCTGCAACATACAGATATGACGTTATCTTTATCCGCATTGTTCGAAGCATCTTATTGATTTCAAAGTTCAAGCTTTTCAGTACTATACGTACACATGAACCGACATTTGAATGAACTATACCTTGAGTACATAGATTTCTCCAGAAGTTCTGTTAATATCGAACTTGCTGTTTGCCGGGTTATCCGGATCGATGCCTTGTCCGGTCAAAAAGTAAACGATGCTTTGAGGTCTGTCCTGATCCCCGTCGCTCGCAGTGACCTGGAACAAACCCGAGACATCATGAGCAACGGCAAATACTGACGTGCGCTGCTATAGGCCAACTTCCGATGTTTGCTTTCAAGGTACACTAAATGACCGCGATGCGTTCGCTAAGCCAAAGCCCTGGCCAATAACTTACCTGCAGAACGCGCTTCGGGAGATTCCTATCGTCCTCTTCCGTGATCTGTGTCCTGTATGTTGGACGTTCAAAAACCGGCGGATTGTCGTTAACATCCTTCACGTGAATTACTACGATCGTGTAGTTTTCCTTCAAATTGTCCGACGCAGTCAGCTTCAGCTCGTACTGCAGATTGAATTCAGTGATGTCATTGTCAGTGTGATTAGCGACTCGAGCGCGCACATTCGCATTTGTTAATCGAGTTTCGTTGAAGTAGTTAATTTATACATAATATTACAGCCGATCGTGGCACAAGCTATGTTCGCAGGATTTTAAAATACTTTCTGCTTTTGGCTTGTGAAAAATGATGGAATTTATCGATCGACGCAATGACATTAAACTTGTTTACGGAGGAGAGGAGGTGTATTTTATATTCGCAAATTTAGCAAGCTCAATAAAAAACATCAAATAACTTACCCTTTTTCTCGTCTCATAATCTAACGCCCCAGCAACGTAAATGGCTCCTGTCATATTTTTTACGGCGAAAGCGCCGCCTATGTTACCGCTCGTGATCTCGTATCGAATACGCGAGGCTGTAAAAACATTTTCGTAAAAATAAATGGATTCATGCCGAAAAATATTTTTCATCGTGAATTTCCGAGAGTTAAAAATATTTATAAAAGCTATGCAAATTGCATATAATAAAGTTACGGAACTATGCGAGTCGATAAATAAATTTATAACTTTTAATAATTTAATAATAAAGCAAACAGTATATATATCAACGATTTGTACTAGTATTCTAAAAATGTTATCGTTAAAGTTCTAAAATTTGAAAATTCCAAAAATGATGATATCGACATTGTCAACACGCTGAACATATTATTGGTCATTCTTACATTAAAAATAAAATTGGTTTATCGAAAATTTTGCTGCTACTTACACTCATCGTGATCTTTGGCGGTGACAGTAAGGACGGTGTGTTGTATGTCTTCATTTTCGTCTACCTCGGCCTCGTAAAGGCCCTTATCGAAATATGGTGGGTTGTCGTTTTTGTCGGCTATTCCAATACGAATGAATTTTGTAACTGTAACAAAAAAAAGACGTTGGCTCGTTATTTCAATGCTCGTCCTAAATCAAGGGGTGCGTCTCAGGTTTGCGCTATACGAGCGGAAATCAAATTGCTAGAGTTAAGCTGGCGTAGGATTTACAAATTCAATTTAAAACTTTTTCGAAACTAAAGGACGTAGTTTTATTACTCTTTTATTAAAAAAAAAAACTTTATGAAATATTTTCTAGCTGTAATGTCAGCGTTTCTCCTGGAAATGATAACTTTAAAACTAACAATCAATTCTGCGTATATTTATTTTGTTATATATACGTTTATATACAACACCAATTTTCGAGCAAAATATTTCAAAACAATTTCTTTGAATAAATATTTCATTCGAAAACATCCACACGTATCCATTGTTAGTTAGTTTGTTAATTTATATTTCGATTTTTCGCTCACATGCAATTTATTTTTAGAGCCACTGCAAAAACTAGAAATAGAAACAAAGTCCTATATAAAATGGCAAGTTCTAAAAATCAAGGCACACAAGGCTTAACTATTTCTCCTGTCCAATATCAATGGCCATCCGTTTCACAGTCAATGGGAATTCGAGAAGTTCGCCGAATGAAAATGTCGCCGAGACAAGCGTCGCGTCAGCCCGTGACACATTGGAAGCGATAAAGCTAGTATTGTCCCTGCTGTCTGGCTGCGAGTGGGTGTAAGCGACGACTAGTTGCGATACATTTATAAAAGCGACGGCATCGGGAAGCGTAGGATTGAAGTATAGGATATAGAGGCAAAAGAAAGGAAACGCAGTGTGGGGTCAAAGATCACGAAATAAACGACGACACCCTATCGGTTGGCGTATAGAGCGCGGTTTTATTGCAGCCACTACCGACACCTCCGCTCTCTGTGTTGGGTCACTATAACGGAACGCGCGCACATTACTGGCATACCGAATAAGAAATCGATGAAGCCTTCCTCCTCCTATACTCTAGTCGCCGATGCTCACCGAGTTTCCATCTCCCGTGTCCTCTCTCTCTCTCTCTCTCTCTCTCTCTCTATCATTCATTCGATCAGTACCCCTCATCACTAGCACCTGTTCTCACTGCCTATGCTCGCTTTGTACGGGGGATGCAGACCTCGTCAGGCTCCCTGGATATTTTGATTCTCTTTGTCGTGAAATATTCTCACAATATACTATGTCGCATTTCTTTGCGCAAGCAAATGTTTTCCAATCGATCTGTGAAATATGGAGGCATGTTTCTTGGAAAATGCGCTGGAAGTGATAGGCGAGACTTTCTATAAAAAAAAAATTCGTAACTTTTGTACCGTTCTTTTTTGCGACGAAATACACGTTATTGAAAAGAAGATAGAATATACATCAGACTAAACTCGTTCTATTGGAAAGTTGACTCGATGTGTAAATGAAATAAAACTGAATTGGCATACGTGCACTTTGCTGTCAAGCAATCGTTGCGCAAGTACTTTCTCTGCAACAATATTCCACGTCACTATAGACGGTTGGCGGATTTTCCATACTAAAACTTTTCGAGAGAGAGAGAGAGAGAGAGAGAG
>UCQR01105687.1:0-12901 GCA_900474235.1 Cecidostiba semifascia | reverse complement strand
ACTATGTTATTATTATCGGTAGCCCTTTGTTTATAAATTGTTGTTACATCAACATGCGGAGAATTCGAAGAATGTAGCAGCGAAAAACGCGCTCCGTATAATGAAATTTCATGTCGTAATTTTTCGAGCTTATATAATACGTTATATTGTTGTAAAACACGATGAGAAGCGAGATAGATATAAAGCCAGTGGCGGCAGCGCGATAAATCGTCGAAAAACACGAGAGAGGGAGAGAGAGAGAGAGAGAGAAGACGAAGGGTGTCATTAGGCTTAAAAAGCGTAAACGCGTTGAGAGAGGGCGAGAATTGGGCTATTTATTCGGGAGAAATTAGCTTTGAAACAATGAGCAAAAGAGAAAGACAGAGAGAGAGAGAGGCAAAAGAAAAGAGGTAGAAAAAGAAGAGACTACTGCAGCAGCGCTTTAGCAAAATCCTGCAGCGCTAAATGGAGACGAGTAATAACGTCCGCGGGCTAAAAAGCTGCCGCCGCCGCCGCCGCAACGCTGCTGAGCAGCTACTATGTCGCCTCGTTATTACTGTCTTCTCTCGCTCGCGCGTATCAAAAGTAATTTCTCGCACAACGCGCTTCCATATCTGTATAAATCTCGACTGGTGGAGTGTGTATACCGTACACTGAATATAGCTATATAGACGTTTATAACTCGTCGGCCCGCGGCGGCGAGACTTTCGGTGTGTGTATGTGTGTATGTGTTTGTGTGCATTAAAGGAGCGCGTGACTCGAGTGCAGTAGTCGTCGTCGAGAGAGGAATGAAATGTCGACATCACACGTGTATACGTCATGTAGGTACTCGACTGATCGATTCAGTATACATTCTTTCGAATCGGCTTTATACACGTATGCTCGTTACGCTATACACACATATAACGGCAAAGACACAAATTTTTCAATTATTTTTTTTTATCCTTTTTATAGGCCTTTGCTATATATGTATACTGATATGCATTGATGACGCTGTATTATTCCACAGATCCACGCGGCCGCTGCAACGAGCTAGACGAGAGTGCGATCGGCAACGGGAATTGGGTCCTCGGTGATCTGCGCAGCCTTCACCGCTGCGTCCCGGCACTTCGACGAACAGGTGAATTATTCAGCGAGCTCTCGCCCGCATTTATACCTCCGGCTATCCATATTTTTATCGGCTTTCGCGCGCAGAGCTCTCCCCTCTATATCACACTTCTTCGTTTTTTTTTTATTTTTAACCGAGAGCATCGCACGCTTCGTGTACTTGATTATATCAACGTCTCTCTCCGTACTCGTGCGAAAAGATTTACGACTCTGCAAGATGCGCTATATACGTGACGAAATATATATACACAGCGAGCGCTCGGTTTCACGCAGATATTCGTTGAATCGCGCTTTTGAATTATCTATCGCGATATATTTCATGCATGAGCTGCTTTTTCAGCTATGTAGGATGTGCGATTCATATTGGACAATAATAGGTATACATGTGCCATTCCGACGATTTAACAGAAATAACGACGACTTTCTCTCGGTATTGTTGTTCTTTCGTTATGTAGAGCATACAGAAAAAGAAGAAGCTATACGAATCGCGTTATTATAATTACATCACCGCCGTGCGCGAATTAATTAAATGCTACACACCGACACGACGCGAGAGAAAAACTCGATAAAACTTGTAATTGGATTACATTAGAACGCAGTAGCGCGCGTACATGCAAAAAGCTCCCGACAGCGCGAGAAAAAAGCTCGACGGAGAGCGTAATGAATCGTCGTCGTCGGCTACACTCGCAACAAGTATATATACATGCACAGGCACTCTCTTTTCACTACTCTATTGTATATATGTATATTCACGTGTCTGTGTATGTGCTCGATGACATTACAGGCATAGATGTGTCGGGTATACGCATGCACTTTTATCCGGAGGGCGGTTGGGGCTGGCTCGTCTGCGCCGCAGGCTTTCTCGCCCTGTTGCTCACCACCGGTATGCAGCTGGCCTTCGGACAACTCCACATCTACGCCTTGAAGCATCTCGGCCAGTCGCGCTTCATGGATATCGGTAAGTGATATGGTATCTGTGGCTTCTATTATTTGCTAGCATCGTCCTCTCCGATCCTGCGGATTTGCCACAGCTCTGTATGAACGATACGTATATTCGAGAGAACGCTTTGAAACAATAGCTCTTCGCTGGTCAAAATCGCACGTATATCACACTCTGTTCAGAGATTATACCATTTATCAGCTTTCGCGATGACGAGTGAAACAAAATGTTTGTCCTTCAATTTTTTGTTTTTGTATGAACATGTACGAAACTGGTACAAATTTTCGTGCTCTTTATAATCCGATATCGTATATATATATCTATATCGAATACGCTTGCGACGTGTGTGATATTATACATATATACGTATATGATTTTTCGACAGAAGCCGGTCAAAGCGACTTACAAACGGCTTTCGTCCAAACTTTCGGCCGAGCTTTTTGCGCGGGACTGTAAACGCGAAAAATGCGCTATCAGTATTTAAGACTCTTGAAATTATAAGTACATATACATATAGAGTATATATTTAAAGAACTCCTTCGAATCACACAGTTGCGCTATGTAATATTATATACATATTCGAGTTTTTTTTTTTCAACGCGGAACTGCGCTTATTCTCGGCTACAGTCGAGTAGGTGTTGTTTTCCCGGAATAACTTGACATTCATTATCGATTTCCACAGACCGCCGCCGGGGAGAATCGACTTTCCTTTTTGCCGAGAGGAATCGCCAGCTGTTTAAAAATACAACATGATCAGGGTTGCGGGGAGAAAAAAATTATTTTCCTATATAACACACTCTATTAGGTTAAAAATAATCGCTCGTTAACTTGTATTGTTTCTCGAATAATAAAAGTCGAGGATAATTGCGAAGCGCAATAAATCAGTATACATACGATGTGAGAATCGATGAGAAAAATACGTATAAAGATATATCTGCATACATTATTACGTTTACATAGCATAGCGCACGCATCGAGATGAAAATAAATTCCGAGCGTAGCTCGTAGCACACACAGTAGTAGCAGCACACAGCGAAGCCTCCCTTAAACCAATCGAATGGGAAGCATAACGTGCATAAGTATACGCTCGCGAGGACAATAAAGGTCGAAAACGGCCTGGGCGATATCGTCTCTGGCATATGCACATATACAGTGTAGAGCTTGCGGCAGGCTATTGCACGGGGATAAAAGCGCTCTCTGGCATATACATCCGGGCCGAAGGAGACTATAGCTCGGTGCAACAGCGAAAGAGAGTGAGAGAGAGACAGAAAGTTGGTACACCTATATGTATATACACGTATGTGTAAAACGACAAAGGGATGGAAAGTATAGCCGGCCGTGCTATTTCGACTCGGCTGCAAGCTCTGCTCCATTTAGCCGTGAATCGGGAGAATCGATGTAGATCAGCCACCGCGACGTTATTACACATACTTATATATACGGGTAGGCATTATATTCGCCGCCTCTGTTTTATTCAATTTATCGCTTATTGCATCAGCGCAAGTTTGTGTGTTTGCGCGCTTGCGCCAAAGCTGCTTAATCAAATCTTGGTGTGCGGTGCACGGGCGCTAAGAGAGGCAGCAGCAAAACAGCCACATTGCTGGACCGTGTGGTCGCACAGGGCAAAGAGCGGACTGTGGCGCATCGAGTGAGCCCCCCCAAAACCGCTATGAGCAAAGAACTCTGTACCGATATTGCTCTTGCTTACTTAGTAACCCCTCTCTGTGTGTACTGTGGTCGCAATTTCATCGAGCTTGCAGCTCTTGCTTCGGGCTATAATACCGTGTGTGTAATGTATTCGTCGCAAACTTTATATATGTATGCGATTCAGGCTTTGTTTTAAAGTAAACGTGTATACGATTTACGGATTATGTAGATCGAGTGACTCAAATCTTTTTCTTTTTTTCTTTTTTATTTTTTGCGGTATATAATATTTACCTGTTATACCGCGTGCAGCGTTACACTTTTTGCAGCGCCTCACAGGCATGATCCATATTTTGTTCTTGCATCGGTATATAGTGCGATATTAATTTTAGCTCTCAGGTTTTATGTATATAAGCCTTCCACTTCATCTGTCCTCGTCGCGAATTAACTACTGGTATCTCGTTGGTAAAATAATCCCACAGCCGATATTATATATATAGCTATAGCGCGAAATCTCTCTCGGCTTTCCGCGCGAGCATACAGCTAATGCTGAAAGTCACCTATATACCCGTATACCTATACATATATACCACATCTATAGACAGGACAAATTGCGAAGAGGAGCTGCTGCTGCTGCTGCTGCTATATAGACGACGATGTGTACATATTGATGCTCGCGCAAGATAAAAATCGGCGATGGATGCATTTGCGGCTGCGGAAGAGTGTATATATAGGTATATAGCTATAGTGCGCGCGCGCGGACGACAAGCGCGGAAACGACAAGCGGGGAAGAAGAAGAAAAAGTCCGCGACTGCGGCGTGAGTAAGCGATTCCGGCGGCAAAGTAATATATCCATAGGTATAAGAGGCAGAGTAGCGCCGGCTTACCGCGCAAATCCCCGGGAGCTTCGAGCTCTTAATGCTCGCGAGCGCGCAAGATGAATCGGCCTCCGCACTACTATGCCGCTGCAGTATACGGAATGTATATATATAAGACACGAGAGAGAGAGAGAGAGAGAGAGAGAGAGAGAGAGAGAGAGAGAGAGAGAGAGAGAAGCTTTCGCGACGAAGGGCGCATCCGAGCGGCAGAAGGTCTATAGATATTTCCGCGCCTGAAGGTTCTCTCTCTCTCTCTTTCGCTTATGTGTCATATTGAAGCTGCAGCAGCAGCACGTGCTGCTATTTTTCCAGGGCGATAAAAATAAAAGCCAACGAGATGTACGGGGGCCTTGCTGCTGCACTAGCTCTCTCTCTCTCTCTCTCTCTTCTCGGGTTCACGGTCAACGCGCGCTACTGCACTTCTCTGCTGCTGCTGCTGCTGCTGCTGCTGCCCATTCATCCGAGCTCGCGCGCACAACACCTGCAGCTTATGTAGTCGTCTTCGATGATATGTTATATATACATATACTGCACGTGGATTATATTATACTATTATTCATTTCGCTGATGCAGCCGATCTGCAGAGAGAACTTTAATGACCGCACCGAAAGGGTTTTTCTGCGCATCGTCGCACGTGCGCCTTGAGCGGACGACGTTTTTTCCTCGCAGTCAAGACATTCCGGAGAATTACGCTTTTAATATGTGTCAGGCGTGCCAGCGTTCCTTTATTATTTTTAATCGAGAGCCGCCTTTTACTTTTTCTCTGAGAATTCACTTATTACTCTGATTAATTAATTTTGCTTTTTTTTTTTAAGTTCTCGACTGAGCGTGTCATTCAGAATTTGACGCGCGTCTTACCACACTCGGACATTATCTACTTGAGCGAGCAGCTAAATTTACTATGGTAGTCCTTGCGACTTTTTTATATAGAGAAAATTGCAACTATTTGTTCTTTTTCATAAAAGGAAGTCCACTCTCTTTTTCAATGCAGCAGCTGTAAAAAAATAAAACTTGCACGCGTGCAAAAATACATATAAGAAGATATAAGCCCGACGCGCAACCATATGTGCGCATACAGAGATGAGCATAAATATTTCACGAGTATAAAACCGAAACGCGTATAGAGATACATACGCGTCAAATGCAGCTACAAACGTAAACTGACATGTAAGAATTTCAATATTATTTGGCCGCTCTTGGTGCAGCGCGTCTTTGATCTGAAGTATTTTTACGACGATCGCGCTCCCGCGCACCGATCATGAAATTCCTCGAGGTCTCCGCATTCCTCCCTGTAATATATTATAGAGTCTTTGCTCATATTCGCCAAGTATTATAACCGATTAAGTTAGGAGCGTCGATTTAATGAAAGCCAGGATAACCTGCGCGGACTATATCAAGCTTTTATTGATGCTTCTCTTGTCAAAGCTCTGATATGAAAAATTAATAATAACGAAATACAGAGCACAAGGATAGTAATTTGGTTATTTAATACACTTCAGGAACACTCGCAAAGCCAGTTTAATTTACCAATTTTGTTAAACTTTTATATTACACTTGTAAAATTGTAAAACGCGTAAAAAGTGCATTGATAAAATTACGACTACATAAAAAGCAAGTACGCCCGCACACGAAAAAAGAAAAAAAGCACCCGCAAGCTCTGCCATAAAAGTGCTCAGAGCGCGCTCAAGTGATCGAGTTGACAGGCGAATTAGAGTGCTAAAGCGATCCAATCACCCGATCGTTTAAAGCAGCTTCGACAACATCAGCTCTCTATACTACGAAGTGAAAAAGCAAAAAAAACCGGTAGTTTGATTGCCACGCTGTTATAGCGGCGCCTAGTTTGTAGAGCAAACAGCACACTTGGGGGGCGCGAATCCACGCGCCGGCAGTAGTGCATCGCTACCATTCATCATAGGTTCTCTCTCTCTCTCTCTCACTCTCTCTGGCTATATAGCGTGTAGTATCAATCAATAAAGCTCGCGACGCCAGGCGTCCGCTCGTAAACGCGCCGCGCGGCGAAACGGGCCAATTCGCGCGCCGCCGAGGAACTTTGCCTCAAGCCGGAAGCAGCCCGAAGCTTGCTGATATTTTATCCTTTCTTCCGCTGTATATATACACACACACACACACACACACACATACACACACACGCCGACCAGCAACAAGTAGGCATCAGCGACACACACACACACACGTAGTATGCAGAATCCAGCCCTAGCTTGCACGCGATATATATGTACATGTAAGCCGAGTGCAATTGCACTCTGATAGTGCTGCTGCCCGGCTCGATTCGTTTTACGAGAGAGCTTGTATATACACATTCAAGGATCAGCTGCACCGGCTAATTGCTTTTGCCGATAGACTCACATCGCGCATATACTATATGTACATCGAGAATTAACCCAAAGCCTCCTCTCATACGCCATCTTCCATTGAGTTCTGCAGATGCTGAATCGAGCTTTTAATTTAATGCCTGCACTATGCGCCTGTCCGACTCATCTTTGTTTATTCAATTTTGAGCATAGAGCTACTATATAGCTATATAGCATTGATTTATCGCCGTTACAGTTCAACTCCTCGGAAAACTATCAGCTTTACGGAATCACACACACACACACACACACACACACGGAGTAAAAGTTGGACTGCACGGATTTCGCGTGACGTACTGAAAACCCTTTCAGAAAAGTTTAGCGAGTTGGTGCGCGCGCGGAGGCGAAATTTCAAAACAGGCATTCAAAGTTTTCGCGGCGCTAAACATAGTAGGCGCGCGTGATGTCTTGTATATACTCCGAGTCATATTATATAATGCTCTTTCTCTCGTACTGAGAGCTGCGTGTATGTTCAATGTTTTACGCGATGTTGTTTATTATTAATTCAAGCTCTAAACTTGTATGGCATGTTATTATAAATTGAAAAATACACGCGCGCACAAACAGCATATAACGTATATAACGAGAGTGTGTTACGAGAAGCAATAAAATTTAAACAGTATATATGACCGGTTCACTTATAGTCATCATTTTCAGAACGATTATATAATACCGAGGATGAGTAAAGGATTTATTAAAGCGTGTATTATAACGGAAGCTTTAGAGTCATACGCCGCGACATTGTCGTAAATCGTGAGCTGTAGTCGCAAGTAACCCGCCGTAAATGTCACGGGGAGACGCTCTTCCCTGCAGGTCAAATTTAATAATACCCGCCGCGCTTTTGTTACTATTACCTCCGCCGCTATGTATATTATAAATATTCTTCCCTCTACTCTCGCGATGATAAACTGTTGTCGCGCGCGTGTGTGTGTGTGTGTGTGCAAAGGTAAGCGCAACATTCTTGTATATAGTAACCGAGAAAAAACGACGAGATGAACGGAAACTTGCATGCGCGCAAGCGTTAAAATTAATGTAAAACAGCGTTATTATACGGAGAGGTTGCGCTTAGAGCTGGGGTGCCTATATATAGGAGAGACTTAAAAGAGCGAAGTACCACACTCAAGCCAATCCTCTTAAGAGATCTAATAAGGATAGATTCAGAGAGCGTTATCGTCTTATCTTTTCCGCCGCGTCGGCTTTAAAAATGTAATTTATTGTGCGAGAAAGTGATTTTGTTCATACTCGGCTCCTTATCGTTATATTATTATAGTTTTGAAAATTAACAAAAAAGACTTATATACGCAAAAGTTTGTATAATAATCACTGATGCGACACGTTATAGCACCGATGAAAGTTTTCATTGTACAAGCCGCGCGAGAGTGACCCAGTTCGAAGGAGATTTAGAGTGACGGCCACCGGTTGTTTTCGCCGCCGCAGCTCGTGTGTGTATGTCAACGTAATTAATGATGACTTTTTGCTGGTCTATTATGAGAGAGAGAGAGAGAGAGAGAGAGAGTTTCGGCACTGCACGAAGTGTATATAAATGAGGATAAAATAAGATAAACGAAGAAGAAGAGGAAGAAGCAGCAGCAGCGATGTGTTTTTCTCTCTCGGCACTGATGATGTTTGATGCGAAAATTATTGGGCCGCCGCCGGGTTATTTTTGTCAGTAGCGATGCGCGGCAGCTGCTATACTTAGATTCTCTCTCTCTCCCTTTCTCGCGCTCCATGAATAATGCAAAAAGTGTCGTCGTGGATCTCGCCGCGATTTCGTTCACTTCCTGCAGGCTCTCCTTGTCATTCTTTTCTCTCTCTCTCTCTCTGCTTTCGCGCGTCTGGAGCGTTGTGTATAATATATTTTCATTCGCGGTATAAATCAGGCGTAATTATTATTGAGTGGAAGCTGGAGGCGACCTCGCGAAAACAGTTAAATAAAGAAGCTATTTCAGCCTCTCTCGTACATGTCCCGATTTTTATATACTGCGTCAACCGAATCTCGCTTTTATATTTCCAAAGAATCGCATCAGAAAGCTCGGACGTGTATATTCTAATAACCGCTGCACGCGGCATTTCTGCATGCGTCGCAATTTTTTTTCTCCTATACTGCCTTTCCCCGTGCGCAGTGTGCGGCTTGTTGACGCGCTGCAATAAAATTTGTTTACTGCCTCGGCAAAAGCTCTCACGGCAATAGCACAACCTGCCAGTCTGTGTGTGTGTGTGTTTTTTTTTACGTTAACTCGAAAATAAAAATCGCTGTATACTGTATACACTGCGATTGACGTGTATACGGTATTTCGCTTGAGCAGTCATTGCCTCGCGTCTCACTCATGACAGTAGTATAGAGTGAAATCGTTGCAACGAATTCTGGAACATTAAACACGATGATTTATTATTACCCGCGGCGCGTATATATGTGGTATACGTATATGAGAAAAAACGCCGAAAAAGCGGGTAGGAATTTTAGAGAGAAGTTTCGCGCGCGTGGAAGAGAAGAGCCGTGTATGATTGAGGAGAACAAAGCGAGACATTAATTAAAGTGCTCGCGCGCATAAGTGCATAAATCGTGAAAACGATGCTGGGCAGAAGTAGAAGCAGATAAAAAGTATACTGGCTGCGCTGATTAATGGCCAAAGACCTCCGGGTTACACCGAGTACAGTAGTATATGTATATCTATATAATCCAGTGGTTATATACGTGTTTCCAGCATGGATCGGCTCGCTAAGCGCTGCGATGTCTCGAGCCTCGGCTCCCTTGGTCCTGGGCACCTGTCGTCGTGGAAGTACCAGACTTACTGCTGTCATTGGTGGACTCGTGCTGGCGCTCGCTGCTCTCTTCACCTCCTTCGCTCTCCAGACTCATCAGGTGCTGCTCAGGTGAGAAAACGAAAACGTTCACTCGTGTATGAAATTTAAAAAATAAATAAAAAAACTTTAAATAACGATGTGATTTTCAGCTACGGTCTGGTCTTGGGCGCCGGAGCCGGTTTGGTGAGGGAGACTGCCGGCTTGATGCTGGGACATTACTTCAGGAAGCGCCGGGAATTCGTAGAGATGATCGTTCAGGCCGGCACCGGCGTCGGTATAGCTCTCTTCAGCGTATCTTACAAAGAGGCCGTTGGGTAAGCTGCTGCTACTGCACAAATACTGTACTGTATACAGCTGGCGCTGCCGATATCTCTGCTGCTGGCTTGTAGAGATTTTTATTAGCCTAAGTGGCGCGCGAGGTATATACTCGTTCTGTATATAGAGATGCTTCCTGCGCGGCTTGATGGACTATCGCACTTTAAACAACGAGCTTATGCTGCCGCCTTTTTTCTCTCTAAAAATAGGCTTATTTTGTGTATAATAATGTTCACGATTGCCAATATTCTAAGAGAATATTTATATTTTGACAGTTAAACAGTTAAGCTAGTCTTTAAAGCTGATCGCTAGTGTTCGAAAGTAAAGCAGCCATAAAGCAGCTGGAAAATGCGCGGGCATAAAGCGAAGCCATAAATCGTCGAACTTAAGGACTGTTTCCTCTAATATACTGCGTGATGTGTTTTAAAACAACTATGAACCCGCCGGCAAAAGTGCATTCGTCCGTAAATTGAAAACGCATTTCAAACTTCGCCGAATTGCAGTTTCTTTTTCCATCTGGCGCATTACGTATACCTGCAGGCTAACTTCAGTTCCATTTCCGGGTTAACGTGCAGTATTCGCGTTACAATAAAAAAACGTATATATAGCGAGAAAAATTAGTCGAAACTATAAATCACTTTGTGCTGAGTGTTGTAAAGAGCTCATTAGCGGCCAACGAATTTAAGGGTTAATTAATGCGAGCTCGTTGAAGGCCAACGTCAGTACTCGACTCTCCGGAGTATTTACGCCAAACAGGCTAGACTTAAACAGCGTGATTCAACATTTGCCGTTTCCTAAATCAAACGGGGATTCTGTTTACCGTATACTTCCTATATACCGCGGCCCCGACATGTACATACACATCAACGTTTTTTCACCCATATTTACCATAGCCGATCTTTCTTACATATTACCCTTGATAATTTTTCAGCAAATGTATTTCGATCTAGAATACGAGGGAACAATATAGTCAAAAGTTTTCAAGGCACGAATAAAGATTAACCCCCACAGTAAAATCCGGGAAATATAAGAAGAATATAATATTCCGCGTCGTAAAATCGGTTCAGGAAAATTAAATTTTATTTCCAAACTTCTCGAGGAACAAGAGGGCCATAATGTTCTCATGATTTTTCTTCCAACTTGGAAAATTACGCTCGGCGCGTATAATGTGTAAGAAAGAGCAATATTCATAAAGAAATGTCCTATAAGGTTATGCTCGAGCGCAAATATTGTCGTAAAACTTTTTTCCAAAAACGCGTTTATATATTATGTAAACGCTTTTATGCAAAGGCTATTTGTAACAAGAACATTTTCCACCGGAGTCGGAAATCTGAAATCACCTCGCGATGAAAAAAAAGAAAGTGTCCTCGCTCCCTTTTTCCCACCGAGAATACCGAGATTCGTAAACAACCTTAACACCGTAAAAAAAAACCAATGAAATCTCGGAAAACATCTCGAGAACAGATCGAGAGGCTTTATATTCACTGGGCTCGAAGTCTCCAGGGGCCCATAGAGCCGCGCGATCGAAGCGAAAGGGATAAAAAAAAGAAGTACACACGCTATATTCTCGGCTAGTCTGCGCGGAAAATCACGAAAGACGCGCGAATAAATGCAAAAGAAGAAAAGCTCTGTTATAATACACATAAAGCTTGACACGACGCATGAAAAAAAGTAGTATAGTAGCTGGGCTAATGCCTGTACATTGCGCGGAGGCTCATCGTTTCATTAGGGATCAGGCGTGCGCGCACACAGCTGGCGTCGCGTAATTAGCCAGACAGCTATGCATTTTTGTCCTCTTTTCTTTCGCCGCAGAGACTCGACGCGCCGCAGCAGCGCGTGGACGCCCTCGTATACGTATATATCGATTGCAGAGCCGCGGATTAGACACGCTACATCGCCTCGAATTGATTGGTATTATACGCTGTGTAAAAACAAGAGAGAGCATTTGTTTTTTATAATGTATAACAATATGTGTAGTACGCAAAGAACTGGATAAATACATGCGCAACGAGGTCGCGCCACTTCCGATTTCGGTCCGCTGCATCTGTTGCTCGCTCAACGCGCGCGGTCTTATTTCCTTTATTTCTTTGTTTTTTTCGCTCTGTTTTGCTGTGCAGCCGAGGCTCGCCGGGAATTTTTATTAAGTTTCCTCGTAACTCGCGATGCCAGCGGCAGCGACATATTTATCGTCGGCGGCGCATTCATCGACGGAGCGTATAGCTTTATTTCGGAGTAGGCGAAAGCGCTAAATCTCCATTCCGCTGCCATAAAACACTGATACTGCATATTCTGACGGACGAATATTTTCATTTCGCTCTCGGCTGCTGTTGCTGCAAGATGCGCCTACTCCGAGAATATGTGCATAAAAAGTAATCTCGCGCGTCGGGAATGATTTTTCCTGGATTGGTTTCGTGCGCGCGCGCGAAAAAGTAAATTTTCTCTCTCTCTCTCTCTCGCGTGTACACCGAATGCTGTTTGCCCGCGTCGGGTGCAAATGTGTGGTTTAAGTTTCATTAAAATGATCCGAGCGAGGGTTTCGCGAGTAAATACTGTGTCCTGTGAAAACAGCCGGTTTTTTTTCGAATTTAAAAAAAAAAATTGACATTTCGGGAGTTCCTTGATGTAAAAACGGTTGAAAAAATTGCGAGCCAAACAAACAGAGCGTATGTGAAAAATCAAAAAGCTTCATAGTCACATTTCATTTGAAGTATATGAGGGTTTCCGCGTTTTGTCTGCCATTTTTGTGTCATAAAAACACGAAAAAAAACTAACTGCTACATCTTTCGGCACATCACTTTAACAGCGATTTTTAATTTAAAGTATAAGCACAAAAAGATGGCTTCACTGCGCAGGTCAGAACA
>UCQR01105680.1:0-15442 GCA_900474235.1 Cecidostiba semifascia | reverse complement strand
GTCTATCTAAACCACTTGAAAGTGAATACTGTAGTAGCATAATACTTTAAACTGCGGAATTATTCACACACGCTGCGCTTGAATCGATAAGCAATAAATCTACGAAGCGAGTCTGACGAAGCGGGAAGAACCGCTTATCTCGCTGTATACAGAGCTCCGACTATATCTCTGCTTGCACTTGGCCGTGCTTTTCATTGTCTCGTATACTGATTCCACGAACAGATAATGTAGAATCTTCAATTCTTGGATGTCAATATTGACATGTATAAAAAGTTTCGCATGCAAGTTTTTCCCCCCGATCGGTAAAGGCTGAGATCATCGGTTTGGTATAAAGGTTCTGCTGCAGGAAAGCTGGAGCATATAGTACTCGTTTTGCTTTCTACAGAGTTTGAAGAATCAGACAACTATAATAGCAACCATGAAGGCTGTATACTTCGTTTTCCTGCTGGTCGCTGCCCTGTCTTACTTCACGTCCAGCGTTGCTGCTGGTAAGTCTGCTTTCTTTATTTGACAAATTCAAACATTTTAATTAGATTATACGCATTCTATGTTGTATTAGAAAATTAACAATCGCTTTTTTACCGTGTAGCTTGCAACGACCGTGACTGTTCAATCGATTGCATCTTTAAGGGATACAATACTGGTAGTTGCGTTCGTGGAAGCTGCCAGTGTCGTCGTACCAGTGGTTGACAAAGATACCAACCATGCTAATTATCAACGCACAGCAGATATTGTCAATATTTATGGAAGAAAACATCATCTTTTCAAAATTTAATCCATTTGTATATTGATATTTTATATTTGCCACAACAATAAAAACTCGTGCAATATTATGTTATGATTGAACTCTTTATATTGTTTACCCCAACACAACAATTTTTTCTTTATTACTTACCTCTGACTAAATTACTAATATTCTTCTAAAGAATTAATTGTCCCTCTAGTCTCTTCATAATAAATTTAGTGGTTCGATCTCTAATGTCATTTTTCTGGCGCACACATCAATGATTAAGTTGGTTGAGTAGTGCTTCAACAATGTTGAACGCGGTTATTGCAGTCTATGTCGAGTGATATTATTTATCTACTAGAACTACTCAAACGACACGTAAATTGCGAGTTTTTGCTCTCGTCTTTCATTCGGTACCGCTATTTTCAGTCTGAAGTACCGCCAAGATATGTTTTCAGGCATTTTTTGCTTTAGAAGACGCGACTTCCTCATTTATATGCATGTGCACTACATGAGCCAATCGCATAACGTCTATCTTGGCTTCGCAACATCCGGTCACGACTTTTTTATATTATAGGGAAACTTAACGATTAATATTCTAGATGGAGAATATAAAAACTATTTGCTACTGTGTACCCATACGTCCGTGAACACCGTCCACATGTGATATTAAAATTAAAGATTTTATCCCAATGCGCAATTTTATTGCAAATGATTCGTGTTGGTTTTATCCTCAGGTGGTATAATTATATCTACTGAGAAACCTGTATTTCGCCTGCTTCTCGCAGCTCAAAAAGTTTTTGACTTATCAGAAAAAAATAATAGCATCAGCAAATTTTTGAATGGCAATTGCGAACATTGTCAGCAATTCCGCAATCAGTAATATTTTTTTCTATGTTGATCTATGCAAGACAGTATAGCGGAATTCCTAATGTCAGGTAGAGCTAGCGCTTCAAAATAAGTTAGCGGAGAGGGGGATCGCTTTAGAAATGCACGTAAATTAATTGCAGTGTTTGGCAGAAATTTAATTGCAAACGCGGAAAGTCGGTACTTCCCGGAGACTATGCATAGACTCTACATTTTGGAATTTGGTATCAGATACCAATTCTCTCATCGTTCAGTAGCAAATAAATTTGCATTGATAAACCTTTTTTTCAAACTCAAAAATATAAATAACAATAAGCTGTAATCTTATAATTATAGTGTCACAATATTTCTTCCGAATTTTTTAAAGAATCTTAAAAATAATTCTAGTTAATTATCATATTTATTTTTTTGTGAAAGTAAACATCAATTACTTATCTAAAGAATGTATACATATAATGAAATATAGTTATATTGACTAATACGGCAATAGGTAAAGTGTCTCTAACAATTATGGCCAGTTGCCTCCAATCTTCTGACTGCATACGCATTCGAGGTTGATGCATTCTCCTTTCATGTAGTTCTTAAAAAGACATTCTTGTTGGCATTTCCATGGGCTACAGTCTGAAATAATAATAATAATAATAATTAATAATAATAATGGATGCAGATTAATTAAACTAAGCAATACACTTAGAAACATTCAATAATACATTTGATTAAAAATAATCAGGAGACGATACATACGTGGAATAGCGAAAGCTTCAGTGGCTTCGAAATACGTCAGAGCAACGAGCAGTAAGACAGCGAAGTACACAGCCTTCATAGTGGTCAATTTAAAGATTTGCTAAACTCAAATTAAAACAGAATAAGTTGCTTCTGCCAAGATGTCAACGCTTTTATACTCCAGTGGATAAAAAATCGGTCTTAAAAATATCTAATGAAAGATTGCAATACAGCCGTGCTGGGTAATCACACCACTACTACAAGTGGTGAGTAGGAGGCGATCGGGAAGACCCGGATTTCAAAGATATCGATGATTAAGCGCAGCACTTGAGATTCATCTTTCTAAATATAATCTTCAACATTTACGAGTAAATACAAAGAAATTATACACATGAATGTTACCTTTTAGATAATGACTGATAGACTCAATCATGAATTTCTAATCTCGAATAATATTTAAAACAACTAACACCAGGATATTATTTTGCAATCTTAATCGATACAGTCATTTTTACTCAATTATATAAAAGTACATCCCCTATTGTTCTAATAAGTTGATTATTTTAATATAAAAGCCGCTACAAATCGACCGAAGAGCATAGAACTGGTTTTACTAAAGTACTAAAGTTTAGACCAACATAAAGAATTACCAAACTAGCAAACATGAAAACTGTATACTTTGTCTTTCTCCTCGTCGTCGCTTCGGCTTACTTTACTGCCACCGTTGCAGGTAAGAATAATATTTTTTCATATTACAAGTTTAGCACTGACCTTATTCCTAAAAGCAGTTTTCAATGCTGGTTTTTTACTCGAATTTTTTGCATTTCGCATAAAGGAATCGTTTTTACGTTCTTATTACGTTGCGATAAAAAAATAAATGATACAAAATATACTGTTTAATTGATACAATTTATCGAATATTACAATTTGAATCATGTTTTTACAGCTTGCAACGACAGAGACTGTTCCATCGACTGCATTATGAAGGGATACAACACTGGTAGCTGCGTTGGTGGAAACTGCCAGTGTCGTCGCAATCGCGCTGTTGCAGCTTGCAATGACAGAGACTGCTCCATCGACTGTATATCATGAAGGGATACAACACCGGTAGCTGCGTTGGTGGAAATTGCCAGTGTCGTCGTAACCGTGCCGTTGCAGCTTGCAATGACAGAGACTGCTCCATCGACTGTATCATGAAGGGATACAACACCGGTAGCTGCGTTGGTGGAAACTGCCAGTGCCGCCGCACCAGCGGTTAAACAAACAATTCTTTCTATCTCAACTTTAATTCTCCAATAAAGCAATTGTATAATCAAAGAATTATGGCATTTCTCACAAGATGTGTTAAATCATCCAGCTTTTCCGCGCAATACCCGCTTGATGTAAATGAAAGCCAGGAAAATTGCCGTTATTTCGCATGTTATATATGGCAAGAACACAAGCCTTCCACTTTTTCAACCTCTCAACGCACACAGGTGTTATCCTATACATAAACCCGACAGCATACATCACAAGACACGCCACCTACCCCTCGCTCCCTCTCCTCTCCTCTATTAATTTCCTCTCTCTCTCTCTCCCTCCATTGTTTATTCAACCTCTCCTCTCAACTGCGCAAATTAGGGAGTATAGGTGATAATAGGTATAGCCTCGCAGCGTCGCTCTCCTCTCAACACAATGAACCCAACAACTATACGCGCGCGCGCCGAGTCAAAGTCTCTCTTGGCTCTCGCGTATATGTATACGGACAGATGTCTACGGGGGCAGGTGTAGGCCGAGCGAGCGAGCGCGTGCCAGCCAACCCCCCACTGGGCCCGCCATTCAAGACTATAATTTACTTGAAGAATGCTTCGAGCTGCTGCGGTGGCTGGAATATGGCCGGGGAGAGGGCAAAAGTTTGATAGACCGGGGGGGTAACGCGCAAGCGAGCGCTCGTTAACGCGACGCCCCGGAAATTCGGTGAGCGGACACGTTTTGTACGTGTGTGTGTATAGAGTATAAGGGAAGGTATAGGTTTGCTGATGATGGAGAGCAAAGTGTCAAGCCACTACTGCGATTTGACTTTGAGGCTTGAATGAACGCGAGGAAGAGTGTCCGATTCTCGATCGGGGAATTTATGCATCGGTTATCGGGCGGGGATTGATTGTTGTATATGAAAATTTATTGAGGAAGGTAGCTGTGCTATTGACTGGACCAATGCGATATAGCTGAACATCGACGGGTTCAAATAATTTGTCGAAAAATTGACGATGCATACACACATACGTATAATATGCGTATAGAACAACGACATAAGCATTGCATTATTTTACATCGTATAAGACTACACTAATCGGCTAATTTCGCTCCGTATAAATCACCGGCTCAAAGCCAATCTCCTGTGTCTACACTCTGGGCCATTGAGCAAAGTTCAGAGCAGTGTCGCGCGACGCTTTTAAAATCGCCAATCGTCATAAATAGGCTCCTTTAATCACTGCAGTAGGCAACGCTCGTGTGTATGTGTGTGTATCTGTGCAGCGATTCGCTCCCTTATCCCGCAGCATTGTCACCAGGCAGTTTTTATTATTCGACTGCGCTGCTATACAGAGAAGCAATAGTCGTCGAGGCAAAAAGTATATAGCAGTAGTAGTAGTATAAGGGAGGCTTAGCTCCGGATTACACGGCTGCCTACGAAAAGTTTACTCGAGACCGCGCCCCCGACGGTACAAAGCAAGAGAAAGAGAGAGAGAGTGGGCTTATTAGGAAACAAAACAAATAGTACGAGCGCGTGCTCCGATTTAAATGTAGTCCGCGTATAGAGAGAGAGTTGAAAGCTTGCTTGATATGCGAAGGGAGCTCTCTCTGATGCGATTTTATACTGAATTTTTATTTGGATGCCTGTGTTTGATACTTTTTGACACTTCGATGGGCAATAACTGGTTAAAATAGTGTATCGTGTACTTTATTTAGATTACACATATCAGCGAAACCTTAATAATAGTATCGGTATAACGCATTATTGAAGATCGAATTTATTTCTCGGTGTCTTATTAACTGAGCCCATCATCAAGAGGAATGGAAACTCTACTTTTCCCAATTGCTATATACATGAATATCGGAAAAGAAATCGACTGACGGAAACTCGATCCAGCTCTAGGAAGCATCGGTGTGTACACACAGGTATTCAGTGGCTCTTGTTGCATATCGTCGACCGCAGTGTAGCCGCAGTTTGTTGTATACACACAGAAGCAACAGACTCTCATATGCATAAAACAGCTCGAGCGTGTAGTGCGGGTGAGTGTATATAGATGGTAAAACGCGATGGGCATTAAGACAAGTGTTTCGAGCTGTCGTTCCAGTCATTT
The DNA here is from genome assembly GCA_900474235.1 of Cecidostiba semifascia. Lineage (NCBI taxonomy): Eukaryota > Metazoa > Arthropoda > Insecta > Hymenoptera > Pteromalidae > Cecidostiba > Cecidostiba semifascia. Next base: position 9,784 of record UCQR01105680.1, on the reverse strand, counting down.
AAGTCATTAATATTATAATGACTGCTGTTTACAGGGACATTTTTCATTTTCACGCGGCGTTACGTAAATTCACATCAAATATGCACCAAAACAAGTGCGTGATATATAAGATAGATCTTCGTCGTCCTTCATCATCTGGTGCAACGCGCGTTCCATGTGTATACTCTTTGGATTCAACGGGGCATGAAAAAGAAAAAAATCGTTAGTTCCAGGCAATAAGCTTCGGAAACACTTCTGTTCGCTCTCGACATTTCGGATAAAATCCGTCGTTGTTTCTATTATAACAACACTGCATCAGATAAAATTTAATTTTCTAGTCTCTACACAGCTCATCGCACACACGAAACAACTCATGCGTGTGAGATCCAAAACACAGCACAGCTTATTATTCCGAGAAGAAATTTTCAAATTCGATCTTACACACAATGCAACAGCTCATTATACAATATATATACGATTTATGAATTCTCTCCTACTATATAGGTATACATCTAGAATAAAGAAGCAAAAATAACAATCGACACTTAATAATATCCACACCATAATAATATCTAAGCGCGCGCGCGCGTACACCCTTCAGCCAATCCAGCCTAGAACCACCCATTTCCTCGCAACGTTTTCTGCCTGTCATTCAACCTCTCTATACATGCACTTTGCAAGAACGCGCAGCTATATAAAGCAGCAGTCGACTCTTCGCAATAGTATATATACAGCACTTGACAGCTCGCGCGTGTCCGCGCCTGACGCTCGGGTTACCAGCAAGACTACGGTATATGGTACGTATATATAGTTGGTACATCGGTGCGGCAGCTCATTAAACACCCGCAGCCCCATATATATATATATAGGCTCCTCGTCGATCGGTACTGATTTGGCCCCATTGTATGGTGGCGAGGAGGGGGTCGCGCAGCCGGGCGGCGGCCTTCGCCATCTGTGCATCAGCTCCGAGTGACGCCCCCGGGGCGATTCTCTTTCGATCTTCTATATATATGTGCGCGGGTAGCTCTGCCATCAGGAAAAACTAGATTTGCTCGAGGCTTATCCGCGAGCGGAGAAAGATCTGGAAATGTGTGTAGTAAGGGATGAAGAGAGAATATTCTCTGTGGATGATGTGCTGATGCGTATAATATATACGTGATGCTTTGACGAAAGGAGAGGATAATTGAAAAACTATTGCGGTGATCTGCAGTAGAGATAAGTAACTGCGTTGAAGCAGGCTCTGATCGAGAGAGATTTTGAAATTCATATAATATACAAAACGCGCGTTAGTCATATATAGCTTACCCTCGGCGGCTACTTTCTTAAATAATTAACGCAACCCTTTCCTCTAATACTCGATGTGTGTTATACAACAAACGCTTAACACACATATATAGTATAGCGACCCTATTATACTCCGCGTGTGTATTAATCACCGTGAAAATAATCGCGCTGCACGCAAAGCTGAAAAGAAGGCGCGAGTATAATTATAGTATATAGTCTATAATACAGCCGTATACAATGAGCGCGCGAGCTAAAAAAAAAAGAAAAACTTGTCGAGCATTATTATATATTATATACACACATATATACAGGCGCAACAATGACAGCGTCGGGGGCGCGAGGGCGATAACTATTGTGCCCGCGCGCCGGCCGTCACGCTTTACCGAACAAGTCGCGCGTGTATATGCAACATATTATATATATGTATACCTGTATACGATTTAATATCGATCTCGTATATATGCGTATGTGTATATAGTCCAGTAGATCGAAAAGTGCCGGTGTACGCGATCGAATGATTTATGCAGTCAAGTGCGAGAGTTATGTAATTTTCTTAGCTGAGTGTGTGTGCCCAAACTCGTGAGTAGTTGTTGGAGAATTTTCGAGCGAGCGAAGCGGATCGGAGGTTAATGAAGTGACTTTTGTATATGTACACGGGGTGGACTCTCGATCGACTTTTAATTCAACTTTGATGATTATTGGTCGAGGCCGGTATATTATTATGGAATTAATCGCAGAGTATTTTAACTCCTCGAGATCGTAATTATATACACCTATATTATACATACCGTTCTATTATGAAGCGTTTCTATATATTCTCTCATTGAAAAGACATCAAAACAACATATGCAGCCGACTGAGAACACCCAAGCTCGTTCCTTTCCCTCGTCTGTTTACAAAGTATATCTAATTGCCCATATATACATACCTCCAATATAGCGTATATAAGATTAAGTTCACACGAACTCGTTCCTTCCGAATTTTCCGAAAATCGCCGACCACCGCACCAGTAGCCATATACAGCATATTAAAATACACTACGACCACCCGGACACACGTGCCTTCTTATTCCCAAAAGAAAACGCGCGGTCTCTTGAAAGCCTGCAGCCGCAGGGGCGTTGCAACATCAGCGGCGCGCTGCCTTTGAAATGCATCTCCACGCGCGAGACGCCTCGTTGAGAGTGAAATATAGGAGGGATATACATCATCGGCCGAGGATTTTCGCGCTTTTGAGCAGCTATCGAACTGATGTATGACGCTATATCCAATATTGCGTAAGAATTTATGGGTGTGTGTGTATTTTTTTTTTTTTGTAATATTTTCGTGGGTTTGAGGAGAGGCGGATTCGAGTGTGAACTTCCTCGAGATTTTCGATTGGTTTAATAATCGATGGACCGCGCGCTTTGTGTTCTCTTTTCTTTGGAGATCTTATCGAGCGGCAGGAATTATTATTGGGGATTCTTAGGAACAGGATATACGTTATAAATATATTAGGTGATTGAGTACACAGTATAAGAAATTTTTTTATTATATTCGATAGATTCGTGATAGTATAGAATAATTCGTAGCTGCGCTCGTTGCTTATCGATGATAGTATACGTGTATATAAAAAAAAGCCATCAATCGGAAGGAACAGGAAACGCAGCTATCAAAAAACAAGCGAGTGTATATAGAATAACGACCGCATGAAATCGGTAAGTTTTTTGCCTTCACTTTCCACCCGGAAGCTTGTTTTTTTTTACAATATAACCACAAAAACATCACCTTCTCCTTTGATATACTCGTTAGCCGACTATATAATACAGTCCCTAATACCTTAATATACAACAGTGCAAGAATTAGTCAGAAAAAGCGACGGCTGCAGCTCTGCAGCACACAGGGGATGAGGAAAATCAAAGGTATATACATACAAACGCATCATGCGACAGCTCGGCCGAAGAGCGTGTCGAATCGATTATAGCCAGTAGTAGGTACTTGGTTACTGTGTGATGTGTGTGTGTGTGTTTTGAAAGCGGCCCCTGGACTACCACAATCTCTCAATTTCAGGGTATTTAGAGCGTTGAACGAGATTTTGACTTTTCCAAGGAGGACCGGTGCAGTGTCGGCTTGCGTGTGTATGAGAAAAAAAAAAGACAGACAGAGTGAATAGGTATACGGGTGACGGTTTTAATGTGAAAACAGATCGTTCTGCGATGGCGATTAGGTAATAGTATATATAGTAGCGGGTGACATATTTTTCATTTCGGAAGTTTATTGCGCGTGACGAAGTTATACGTTTTTATTTTATTTACTTCCCATGTCTATATAATGATTCAGTCGACATTTTTATTGCGTTGCTTATATTGTTATAAAACTTTATAGTTGGGATATTTATTTTTATTATATATTGTTCAATCGATTACATGGTATATAAGCACTACATTATATAATACAAGTTCTTACAAAATCATCATAACAATAATTATCTCATAAACGCTCCCACAATTTCCCACCGAACCTCAGACACAAAACCAACGACAACAACGACATCAGCGCATCCCCACAAAAAAGCTACTGAAAACATTTTCCTTTCAGCCCCGCAAAAATTTCTCACACCACTCGACCCCGTTCATCCCCCACATTAGTATACTGCATCCACTATCAGCATTACCAGCCGCAACCAGCCGCGTGATGCGCTTTATAGAGTATATTATATCATTATCTCGGTCCGATTTATTTAAACTCCGCCGAGCATAATATTATTAGCCGATAAGGGCCTATATAATTATATTCTCTCTCTCTCTCTCTCTCTCTCTCTTATACTTGTTGCCCTATACAGTCCCCCATCTCACGCATAGATATATCATTCTCCTCGCTCTCTCCGTGCGTGCATGACGTAGGTGTAAAAAGGCACGCGAAACGTGTCGACACAGCGCCACGTGTCCGGCACGTGACTCTCAACACGATGAGCGCCTCTATAATACTTACACCACGAAAATCCATCCGGATGATCTTTTCTCGCTTTGTGTATAATTATGTATATGCCTATAAGACTACAGCAGCAGAAGCAGTGGATAGAGACGACGATAATAATAATAGAAAAGAGACAATAAAATAATATAATGACATCACGCGCGTGCCGGTTTGAGAGACTCTCGAGAGTCAGGAAGAAAAGTAGCATATCAGACAACTATACTGCAATTATACCCGTAATTTCGCGCCTGGCACACGAGAGAGTGTTTCTCTTCTTTTTTTTTGCACAAGTCGGGGCTGCACATCATGCACGCGTCTATATAGTCTTCCTGATTGTTGCTCTAACGGAACATCTGCGCGCGCGACCGCACGAGACCAGAAGTCGCGGGGCGTATGTATATTAACGGCACGCGTTCGTCCAGGCAGATGACCAAAAGGATATATTTATTATATCAAGAGAGAGAGAAAGGAGAGTCTCTTTGAAATCGGCACCGAGACAGATTGCCGTGGAACAGTTTATCTTAAGCATATACGACGAGAGGGATGATTATTAAGTAATATTACGTACCGGCGCATCACGTGGATATATTTTCGAAGAGATATATGACGTAAGAAAAACAGCATAATAATTTTACGCTCGATAAATATATCGTCGTCAGATTTCCACTCGTTAAAAGCCAAAATGTTAATGTCACGACCGATCACATCACCCATAACTAAACCGATCGCGACATATCACGCCTAATACGTATTAACAACGATGATCGATCTCGTTAAAGCACACGCGCCGAACGAAAAAAAAAATGCCAGTTCCCACAGCTAATTATATAAGAATCTATTCCCCTTGAATCATACATAAAAGCCACCATTACACAAAGTTAACAACGCGTCTCATCCGCTCGCAACGTCTCATTTTCACACCGACGACTTTATACTTGGTCGCGTGTCCGATGCCGCCGCCGCATTCGAAATCAGCCATCCAAACAACACACATCGCGCCTATATATATATATATATATACAGCGCGATCAATCTCTCGCTGCGTAATACACGTGGCCCGTAAGACTCCGTACCATATCGTGCAGTTATAGTAGAGACACGTGCCGGAGAAACCGAGAGTGTGCTATACTGGCAAAACGGGCCTAATTCGCACGTGGCGTATGTATATACAAGGGGGTGGTATGTAGACTGGAGTACCGGTAATTGAGATATCATGAGCGGCTAATTCTTATGGTATACAAGTCGCGCGGCGACACGTGCCGAAGACCCGAAGGCGTGAAAGCGAAACGTTTAATGCAGCGTCCTTTGTGTGGCTTTTGAGGGTTGCGATTTGTGGCTAATCGATCGAGTGATTTTGTATATTATATATACATTTTTATTATATTATAAAGTTAATTTTTGGCGAACCAATTTCTCGTTTCGTAGATTCGTAGGAGCTGAGTGATTTTCTCAAAGTACAGATCGTTACCTTCGAAACTCATGGATTTACCCGCAAGATCGGTTGCTGTGACGATATTCAACACCAGAGCGCAGTGAAAGAACTCGTACTCTGCCACCTGTTTGATTCCGTCGTCGAACTTTTGCCTCGAATATGCTCCAACATCAACACTCAGCCTCTTAAGCATCGCAATGAAATTGACGTAATAAACGTCGAGTACTCGATCGAGATGATTCAACTTGACATCGTCGTCGAGACTCGTAAAGATAAAGTAAACGAGATCGAGGAAGATATCGGCAAAGCAGTAGGTCTGAAAGTCGATAAACTTTGCATCATCGACTTCACCCTCGTCGTTCTTGTGAAACAGTACGTTGTTCGTCCAGAAATCGAAATGGACGACGCTCGACCACAGCTCGTGCGTCACCATCTCGCTCTTCCAGTCACCCTTGCGCCAGGAAGCTATCCTCTCGATGCTAGATGTGTATTTGTCGAGACGTGGGTCGTTACTGATTATCTCGATGAAACGGGCACAAGCTGCGTCCACTGCACGACTGTCGTAGTCCGGTTTGCCGTACGTAAATCTGATCGAGTTGAATTCGATGGGGTAGTTTAATTTTGCGGCTATGCCGACCGCGTGAAATCTGGCCAGAGTTTCCAGCGCTTTCGAAGCGTGAGCCATGTCTATTCCTGGAGAGGTATGAAACGAAATGTAATATATTTATAAAAAACAAAGATGTATTTGATTAGTTATCGCTCACCGATCCTTTTCTCAACGACGTAATAATTTCGTAGCTCGAGATTTTCCAGTAGAATAACGGCATCGTCACTCGGCGATACACGGCATCCGTAAAACTTTGGAAAATACTCGACGATACTGATGTCGTCCTTCTGAAAACTACTATCCATTTCGATTCTACGATAGAGCGGAAGGACGCTCGTGTACATGAAAATTTCCTTTCGAAACAGTCTAATCCAATCAAGGCTCTTAGTTATTTCAAGTACGACAGTAGTAGGCGCAGTTTTCATCACGAATTCGAGATCCTCGTTGATGGGGGAGTCTGAAGTTCGTCGAACCTGAGCAGTGAGTTTCAGTACGCAGCTGCGAAAGTTTTCTCCCGGTGGCACGAGATTATCGACTGAATAATTCACTAGGGTCAAGTCGTTGCCGAAATTGATTCGTAATAGACTTTCCAAATCTCGTATTTCACGAGACATTTTATTATTTTATTCTGCAACGCGAGAGTCTCGTATATGGCCAGTTGGCTTTTGTACAACTGAGGTAGAGAATCGTTATTCTGAGCCTTTGAACATTGTCATTTATGGCCGTTGCGTAAAGATGAATAATACCGCGAAATGTTACATAATTTCGTTACTCACCACAGTTTTACAAATGCGAATAAACAAACTTTGCTCACAGAGTGTATAGGCCAAAAGCGTGCGGATATCGTTCGCATAAATTGCCTGCGGATATTGGATCTGATGATCAGCTCTTCTCCAAATGTTTGCACCACGTGATTCGCCCCCGGCTATATTCACAATTGGATTATGCATTCGGAGAAACGCATTCCGCTCATTAAATTTCATTGCCTCTCTCAAAACTGATCGACGAGAAGAGGATATTCCTCGTTAGCATCAGCATTGATCGATATGGTACAAGAACAAAAAATCGATAACTCTCCCTTATTTCTCAAACAATACACGGGGCAACAATTAAACCCCCGCAGTAACACCAGCAAATCGTCGGGCTCATCCCTGCGAAAAACGCAAAGCCTTACAGCCAACAGCTCTCTCTCTCTCTCTCTCTCGTTGTGCGCATAATATAAAAGCCGGTGCGGATGAAAAGCGCGCTTGAATAAGATCGCGCAATTGAAGGCACAGTGGGCAGTCGCCTCGAGCGCCGCCATCATCGTATATATCCTCGAATGCAAATGACTCCGGCGCGCTTTTCAATCAAGCGGCCGACGAGATCTGCTGCAGCGACTTGGAAGGACACCCTATTGCGAGGAGTTGCGGTGCAGTCGTGTGTATATGTGTGTATATAAAAAGACGCAGAGCTGGAACCAAGTATTTTCGAGAAGAATTTTTACGGTATAGAAATTGTAAATTATTGATCGATTTTTAGATTCTTCAAAGCGAATTATTCAGAGGAGACGCGATGCACTTATATACCAACGCGCATCGCACAGATGACCGCCGACGCCCCTTTTGCGCTTGATCATTCTGATCAGCTCTTAAGCCCAATCCAGATAACGAAGCAGCAGCGGCGGCTGCAGCATCAGTGAAGGGAATAAAGGAACGACGACGACGAGTACCTATGGTGAAATCGAAATCACAAATTTGTATCGGCAACTCCCCTCGTATATGTCCAAGAGAGAGCTGTCCTCTAGTTTTTTTTTTCTTTTTCGTCGATGAGGGAACATCAAGCAGTATAGAGGCGGTACTTTTGTGTGTCTGTGATGCGTATGAAGAATTAATGTATTCTCGCGTGGATCTTTACTATCCGCTGTAAAGTGGGCTTTTTATGTAGATAAGAGAGCCTGGGGGTATTGAATTATTTATACCGGGGAGCTATAGTGTAATCCGATTGATTTTTCCGCAGGGAGGTTGAGTGAGCGTCGAAAATGTATTATTCTTCTTTTGCGGTGTGTAATGCGATTTTATATTTTATATCGAATTTAATTTTCATCAAATCCCCAGAATAATTAAAAATGCAATTTCTCCCCACCACTTTTATATTATATAGTATATACACAGAGCGAAAACCGCTCATTATATTGCATCCCAGCCGGACTAAATAGATTCCTAAAGCGATAACGATCGCCCCATCAGCTATAGTATATAAAGACAATCAATCGCCGCGCGCAGCTCATATATCTCGAAAGGGTGTATAAATATAATACACGTCGTCGACCCCCAGAATCCACAGAGCATGGCTAACGTATAAAAGCTGTACAATATAAGAGCTCTCTGTGTCCATTAAAATCTCCTACGGAACTCATCGGCTGCAGCGCCTGCGATTAGATTATCGGCTGGCAGGTGAGGCCGCTCGAGCGCGCGTAACGCCTTCTGACGTTGACGCCGCCGCCGCCGCCGCCGTCGGCCGAGAGCCGACAATGGGACAGATCTTAATCTCCTGCATTAGTTCCTGCTTACCGAAGCCATTACCATTATGTGTTTACAGCAGCAGCAGCAGCGCGACGAGTTATATCTGTGTCTCTGTTATCTTTGTTTGGACGATGCTGCAGCGACTTTTGTTGACGTGCGGCTGACAATGGCGAGGTTCGCAGTATTGTTGGATATGTTTGGCAAAATATGGATGCTCTTTTTCGAATAAGGCTCTGCGCAGTGTGTAGGGAATTTATTGCGATGAGTCATAGTTTATAGTGAGTATTTTTTTTTTCTTCAATGTTAATGAGCACACACTCATTATCCGAAACGTGTCATAATCAGATATAATTTTCATTTCGTCAACGACGACTTTTCCGACCCTACGAGATATCGCACACATATTTGTGGTATACGCGCGTCGACCCACTGCGTATACTATATACACCCACAACAATCGTCCGCAAACGAGCGCAAATCCTATATATCCACAAAGCTGAGCGCGCAAATTAAAAGCTCGCCCTATAATAAAGCTCCTCCTGAAATCCCCCCTGCGCAGCTTCTCTAATTCAACTTTTAATAGATATCCTCCCCCCTCTGGTATCGATTGTCCATACTACACACGAGGTCATATCACACATCTATATACATATTACATATACATGTAGTCCAATGCATACTAATTGCCCCCGGCGCGTCACTCGCGCCAATTTCCTTTAATTTCGCCCCGATTTTAATAACCGTCCATTTCCCCTCCCACCCCGTCCATATACCTACTTCCACTTGCGATCGCGACCTTTTATAGATGGGATTCTATACACATAAGCTCTGCGGGAGAGCGCGCGCATTAATTTTCATCGTCGAAACCAATTCGCGAACTCTCGGAAGCACTATGTACCCCACACACATACACACACACACTATTATAGTCTCCCCTGGCTCCGCACACCACTACGTGTGTCCCGGTAAAACTTTGAGGGGGACGAGCTGCGTCTTTTGTGCGTCTCTCTCTCTCTCTCTCTCTCT